>JANAVB010028395.1:3317398-3399898 GCA_029216955.1 Iris pallida
CCATTGACATGGATTAGTAGGAATCATAAAACCTGTAGATAGGACAGTAGTATTGGACTAAGTTACATATAGTGGTTACAAAAAAGTAGGAAACGGGAAGTAGCATTACAGATAGGCAAATAAATAATAGAGATCAAAGAGGGTTAGGACCTAGGGACTACATTCTTAGTGGTGTAATACCATGTTATTGAAGGTAACATATGAGAAGACCATGTCGAAGAAGTGCGCAAAGGGATTGGAGATAAGAAGTTCTAGGGTTTTATATGTTGGTCATGACCTTAAATATTAGTAGCCATAGCCTCGAGAAACAAAGCTATCCTAGAAAACCTTGATAGCAAAGCCAACATTCTAGTGAAAAGTAGAAGCTCGATATCCTCCGTCTGACTGATCATCCGAAGCTTAGGATTGTCTAGAACTGGAGGTAGGGTTTGTCCTTGATCATGCCACTACCCCTTCAATACGAATACGTTTTGCAAATTTCAGCATCAGATTTTGTCATAACAGTCAACTCATTTAGGTATGTCACGCCCAGTTCCAAATAATCGGATTGGGAACAGTGGCATGCCAGCTGTACAATCTAGCATAGCTAAACCCATTTAATGGACTATGATCGATTGTAGTATGCTGAAGTAAACTAAATAACAATACAGGCAGGTAAATACTAATCTCATCCACAGGAAAAAATCACAGAATAAAGCTGAAAGGAACAAAATAACTGAATCAAACTACAAGTCATGACTAGTGGAAAATAATCCACCAATGTATGAATGAACTACTAAAAGAGTACAACTGAACCAGAAAAGAAATAGATAGCCACTAGCAGAAATCACCTAAGAACTCAAGAAACTCACGAGGCTCAACATTGAAGTCCTCGTCAGCAAAAGTCTCCAATCTCCGTAGTCCGTCGGTACCTGGCTTGTCCCAATCTGGAAAAGGTGCCACGGTCCTCAGAGGGACGTAAACGTACACAAGAAATCGACATGCATGATAGTACAGGGCAGTATATAAATAACTGAACAAAATGTAACTAAATCTCCAACCCCAACAAGGACAGGATATATCATGCAAATACGACAGGTAAACTAACCATCTATGTGTAAAATGCACTCGAGACATCTCTAGTGGCACATGAGAGGGGGAGAAGAAGAAGAAACGGCACCAAGCGTTCTACGATTTGAGAAACGAGGGGCTACGCGCATCCAGCGTCCATTGGAAAACAGAAATTCTCATACACCACTAGTAGAATCTCCCACCCAATGTATATCCGTACCGTATACGCGGTACAAATAATATGCAAGACGTCATAGTAATATAAGTAGACCTGTACCAACCATAGACCAGACGCGAACTCACGTGCCAATGATCAGTCGACACACTAATCCATGCTCTCAACTCACTCATGTAGATCGGTAGGATACGGTGTCCGGCTAGAAGGTACCACATACCTTCACAATACACGGGATAAGTCCACTACTACTAGACACGTGCACACAACTGAGAAGTAAAATAGGTAACATAAACTAACTGCAAAAAATATACAATCAAGCAAGGTGTACTTGCCGTGGTCCAGCAACTGCGTATCTGGGTCCAAAGTAGAGTCCGAGTACGAGAAGCAAATAATCCTAACAAAATTTATCTCTAATTATACTAATTACAAATTAAACATATATTGAATTGCTAATTAATCAATAATATATCAAACCATTATACTAGCTAATCAATACCAATAATTATGAATAATAATAATATACAATAATAAGTATGAAAATACTTACTATAATTTTATTCTGAATTATTAATAAAATTAATATATATCTAATAATTAATTAAACGTATAAATAATTAATTAATCATTTAAATAACACAAGCGTTCACAATTCTAATAATACCAACAAAATTTGTAAGAATCCAGGAAAATCATTTTTATTCTAATAAGTAAATAATGACGAAATAATAGATGTATATTATTTGCAAAGAAAACCATAATAAGATTTTTTTTATTTAATATAAAAATCTATCTAATAACTAGATTAGTGATAATTATAATTACTAGTTAATAAATAGTAAAAAGATCTAAATGGTTATAAAATACTTTTCCATGATAACCTATGTAAATCATATTTTTAATATTATTTAACTAATTATAAGTAATAAAAACATTTAACTACTCCTATATAAAATTACTATTTTAGCTATTAAAATTAGAATTAAATATTAAAAATTACTAAAATTGTGAAAATTCATATTCACAGAAAATAACATTTTTCCACAGTGACTATACTTTATGAAACATTACCATATAATTTATATTTAATATAAATTAAAACTAGTAATGAACTAATTACATAATCAATCATATTAACACTGATTTAATATAAAATAAATAACAAACATAATATTTTATCTGAAAATTTACAGTAAATAGAATAATTATATTTACAAGTTTTGTTAAAGCTCATTAATTAATTCTTAGTGAATTAATTAATAAAAATCCGAAACAGTGTAATAAATAGTCATTTAGATTCAGTAATTCACAGTTTAAATATAATTAAAATATCTAAACTATTTATTAAATCCTGAAAATTAACAGTAAATAGATTACATAATTACCTACAAATTATGTGATCATAACAAGTAATTCCCGATGAATTAAATCTGAAAATCAAAATAGAATATATAATACTGGGAAATTGCACAAAAAACTGCAGTAATAATTCCCTTTAAATGTTATAAATACTAATAAATTTGTAAAAATCTGTCATAATATATAGGATCTACACTAATGACTCTAATCATTAGGCTAATAATTTAGATACTTTTTACTATCAATTAATCATTAATTATGATTAACACACCATAATACACAAATTAATTCATCAATGCAAATAACCTAATTGTTTCAACCAAATCACACGTGTAAGAGGACACGTGGGGGGTCGGGGCAGTACCTCGCCGAGGCAGGGCTCGACGGTGAACCCTCCGTTCGCGGTGGCGCCGGTGGTGCGGTCGGTGGTGGCCGCCCGGTTCGCGCAGTCGCGGCAGCGAGCTCGCAGCCTCGAGCTCCTCCGGGGGGTCGTCGGGATCCTTGGCCGACGGGGGGGGGGGGTGACTAGGGGATGGACGGCTATGCTCTAATGGTGGTGGCGACGGCTAAAATGAGTAAATCTGAGATTAGGGTTCGGTTTAGCCTACACAAGGAATAACTATATGTATATATACTAAGTTGAGGGTGATCCTTTATACAAGGAACCTAACGGGTTTGGGGTTCGGTTTGGGCCTATGGGTTGGGCCTAAGTTAGGGTTAAACTTAAGGAATGGTTTGGTTGCTAGGAATTTTAACACCACATCTATATAAGTTAGATATATATATATAATCTAAAAATAAAACCAATGAATGATAACACTATATATATATATATAATTATTGATATAAAATACAATAATAAATCTATAGAAAACTTGGTTAGAGTTTATAATAATTAATAATTAATGTAACAGCATTTATTTAACAAATAACAATATTAGTAATTTGCTCTATATATATATATATATAATCTATATATATATATATATATATATATCTATATATATATATATATATACAATATAAATTAAACCCTAATTAGAATTAATTAATTAATTAATTAAAAAAATTAACAAGCTATTCTTCAATAAAAATAATAATTTAAAAATTCCCTGAAAATTCTGGGGGGTTACAATCTACCCAACTTATAGATTTCGTCCTCGAAATTTAAAATAATTCTAATACCGAGAAATAATAAGAAAATCAATGAAAAGTAAATGTGTAAATTGTAACATACTCAACAAGACAATTTACAACGATACTTGGAGGTTATAGAGGGGTCAAAACTGGCATCATATCCTACAAGAATATGTTCTAGATCCGGCATAGGTCATAGGATTTCCAAGTGATCAGAGAATAGATCGAGATTGCATGGTCAAATCTAATAGGATAAGGAGAGGACACAAATAGTCTATTCTAAGGGAAAGATTTGTCAAACAAGTAGAGTTAAAATAGAGCACATAAAGGTGTGTTTATGGGGGGCATAAATGTCATGTGTATGGTGCGGTTTGTCTAGATCATAATGGTGCAATTATTGGAAGAAAAATCCTAATATTGTGCTTCAATTACCCAAGTCATGGTAAGGGATCAAATGATATGAACCAAGGAAAGGATAATAGTAAAACTTTATTTGCTAAATGTCCGACTAAAATTAGTCTAAGATGGCTACTAGGGTGCTAAGGGTATTACAAATAAGATATCATACAAGGTATACTTAACTGACTTAGTAGAAAGATGGTGCTATAAATCATAGCTAATAAAGGATTATAAAGAGAAATTCTATACTAGGCGCAGAATAAGAAGAGTTCAAGGGGGGATGGGGTCGATTACAAATTTGAAGGTCCAATGCGAATAAATGTTTCAAGGAAAACAAAATTTGTCAAACGGTCGCAAATGAGATCCTAGGACAAGTTTACTATATCTTCATCTGCATAAAATAATCATAGGAAAAGCGAATCAACATGCACTAGGTTGGCCAGACCATCATGCACCGATTCTGATTAGACAACATTTAGTGGGTGCACCCAATAATATATGTGTCAAGAACAAGCTTGAGAAAGAAGAAGCTTGTAAAAACTAGGCTATAACAGCAATATTAGTCAAGACGATATAAATAAACATACAGAAGAAAAGAAAGTACAAGATAGTTCAAGTCCAAACACAAATAATGATTTGACCTTTCTAGTTGCCCTATGAATCTCTAACCTTAGTTGAGCTAGGGATAGGACCCACAAAGTTATGTCTAGGTAATCTAAATACTTATACAACATATAGTCAGTGTTATCCAACTATAATTTCTTAATGGTCCTGAGAAAAGTAGTAGATGCTAAACTACAAGGTATACTACCCAACTTATAAGAATTGAACTAGTACCTCTAACTGTCTCTTAGGGAAGCAAGTTTATCCTACCAAATTGTAGCAAAACATAGAATTTTCTAGAGAAGCAATAATAATCCGAACATAAGAAAAAAAAGTCCTTTGGTCTATTCAAAGGATAAGACGTAATGATCTGCTTTCCATTATTGCTTAAGAAACAAAATTTGGGATCGATAGTACTAGAATTATGCAGCACGATAAATAGTAAACCAGGAAAGAAAATAAACTAATTAGATAATAATAAAAAAATTCTTATAGCATTAGCTCGACAACGGGGCATGAGCTAAAGGTGAAGGAAAATTTTTATTACGGAAAATATCAACCAATATTGTCTACAGGTAAAGTAAACAAAACAACTAAATAGATATTCCTAATATTAATACTAATAATATAATACTAAAATATAGGAGAAGATATACTGGTTGAGGATTTGGGTATGGTCAAGAAAATTTATAGACATCATAGCTCTAAACAATTAGGGAATCATGATACTAGTTTAGGGTCGAGAAACAGGATGATAAAATTTAAGAAGAAGACATAGTCACATGGGTCGATGACTTAACTATAACTGCATATAATCACTATCATGGCTATGAAAATATGGCAACTAAGGTGTGACACTTCATCTCATTAGAGTAACATCCTCTGTTTACTCATCAAGATAAAAAAAAATCAAATTTCTGTAAATAAAATTTCTTCATATAAAATCTTTAAATCAAAACATTCATCCACCAATTTCCTTAATCTTTAAGATCGTCGCATATAATCATAATTATAACTTTAAAATACCCAACCAATCCTTTTATCATCACACCAACTCCCTTTTATTTTCCCCTTTTTTTTCCTCAACTTTAATTCAGTTACCTAATATAAAAGATTGTAACTCTCTTATGAAAATACGTAAATCAATCACCGAGATAAATATTATCATAATACTAAATTCTTCTTTTTTTTTCCAAAAGAAACTTCAATAAAAATTTATCAATCTAAAAAAAAGATTTAAATCTCAAATTTTTTTTCAATCAAATTTTCCATCAAACAAATTCAATCACAAAAAAATACCTCAAATTTCTAAATCGATCCTCGAAATAAACTTTATTATAGTATAAACATCCTTCTTTCTCCTCAAAATTTTTAGATTAAAATTACCCAACTCTAAATTTTAAATCACTTTATGAAATGCATCAAATTCTAAATTCTTCTAAATAAACCCTTTTTTTCATCAAGGTCAAAATATTCAATCCTTAAAGAAGAATAAATCTCATAGGCAACTCTTAACTATTCTATTTACAATCATCTATCCTCAAATTTAAAAAAAAAAAAATTATTCTTCTATTTTGGAAACAACATAAATCATCAACCAATTTAAATCTCATGTAGCAATGTGATATTTAAATTTTTAATCATCAAGTTAATTTATATCCTCTAAACCAATCATAAATTTTTTTTAAAAAAACTCAAATCAGAACTTTAAATCATCCTCTCAAATCGATCATCGAGTTTATTTATTAATCAACTTCTAACAGTCTTTCCCATGAGTATAAGTAATCTTTCTCACTATCATTCGAAATTGATATATTACTACTCAACTTTGAATAACTAATCATTCATGCAAAAATTATATCTTTCAAAAATATGGTGTTCATCAACCTGCAATTTTAGTACTTTCCAAGAATTCAATTATAGACTCAACCGCATAATTAGCTGCCAAGGTAACCCATCTAGCCATAGAGTTAACTCAAGAGTGTATATAGTATAGCATCTTCCAAACCTCTATCAATCATGACAAGCAAGGGTACGGTAAATTAGATCGAGAAGGATATAATTGCAAGGAAGTCAAAGAGTCAGAAGATATAAATCAAAGAAGAGATCAAGTATTTCGAGGAGTTTGAAATGAGTCGAAATCAAAACGAGATCAAAGGATAAAAAATAATCAATTGTGGATGAGACAATAGTCCTAATCCTATACGCAGGCTTGCTGGTACGGTAAAGTAACCAATCAATAGACCTGCATGGGCCACCACTAAAAACATGTCACGCCCAGTTCCAAATAATCGGATTGGGAACACGTGGCATGCCAGCTGTACAATCTAGCATAGCTAAATCCAATTTAATGGACTATGATTCGATTGTAGTACGCTGAAGTAACAACTAAATAACAATACAGATAGGTAAATACTAATCTCATCCACAGGAAAAATCACAGAATAAAGCTGAAAAGAATAAAAATAACTCTGAATCAAACTAAGTCATGACTAGTGGAAAATAATTACCAATAAATGTATGAATGAACTACTAAAAGAGTACAACTGAACCAGAAAAGAAATAGATAGCCACTAGCAGAAATCACCTAAGAACTCAAGAAACTCACGAGGCTCAACATTGAAGTCCTCGTCAGCAAAAGTCTCCAATCTCCGTAGTCCGTCGGTACCTGTGCTCGTCCCAATCTGGAAAAGGTGCCAGGTCCTCAGAGGGACGTAACAAGTACACAAAAATCGACATGCATGATAGTACAGGGCAGTATAAATAACTAGAACAAAATATATATAACATCTCCCCAACCAAACAAGGACATGATATATCATGCAACATACGACAGGTAAACTAACCATCTATGTGTAAAATGCACTCGAGACATCTCGTGGCACATGAGGGGGAGAAGAAGAAGAAACGGCCACCAAGTGTTCTACGGTTTGAGAAACGAGGGGCTACGAGCATCCAGCGTCCATTGGAAACGAAATTCTCATACACCACTAGTAGACTCTCCCCACCCAATGTATATCCATACCGTATATGCGGTACAAATAATATGCAAGACGTCATAGTATATATAAGTAGACCTGTACCAACCACTAGACCAGATGCGAACTCACGTGCCAATGATCAGTCGACAACAAATCCATGCTCTCAACTCACTCATGTAGTGATCGTGTATGATACGGTGTCCGGCTAGAAGGTACCACATACCTTCATAATACACGGGATAAGTCCACTACTACTAGATGCGTGCACACAACTGAGAAGTACTAGGTAACATAAACTAACTGCAAAAAAATATACAATCAAGCAAGGTGTACTTGCTTGTGTCCAGCAACTGAGTATCTGGGTCCAAAGTAGAGTCCGAGTACCGAGAAGCAAATAATCCTAAACAAAATTTATCTCTAATTAATTACTAATTAACCAAATTAAACCTATATTGAATTGCTAATAATCAATAATTAATATCAAACCATCATTACTTGCTAATCAATACCAATAATTATGAATAATAATAATATGAATAGTAAGTATGAAATACTTATTACTATAATTTTATATTCTGAAATTATTAATAAAATTAATATATATCTAATAATTAATTAATTACTTATAAATAATTAATTAATCATTTAAATAACACAAGCGTTCACAATTCCTAATAATACCAACAAAATTTGTAAGAATCCAGGAAAATCATTTTTATTCTAATAAGCTAAATAATGACAGAAATAATAGATATATATATTATTTGCAAAGAAACCATAAATAGGATTTTCTTTATTTAATATAAAAATCTATCTAATAACTAGATTAGTGCTAATAATTATAATACTAGTTAATAAATAGTAAAAAGATCTAAATTGGGTTATAAAATACTTTTCCATGATAAACTACTGTAAATAATATTTTTAATATTATTTACCTAATTATAAGTAATTAAAACATTTAACTACTACATATATAAAAATTACTTTTAGCTATTAAAATTAGAATTAAATATTAAAAATTCACTAATAAATTGTGAAAATTCATATTTCACAGAAATAACATTTTTCCAACAGTGACTATACTTTATGAACATTACCATAATAATTTATATTTAATAAAATTAAAACTAGTAATGAACTAATTACATAATCAATCATATTAACACTGATTTAATATAAAAAAATAACAAACATAATTATTTTATTCTGAAAATTTTACAGTAAATAGACATAATTATTATTTACAAGTTTTGTATAAAGCTCATTAATTAATTCTTAGTGAATTAATTAATAAAAATCCGAAATAGTGTAAATAAATAGTCATTTAGATTCAGTAATTCACAGTTTAAAATATAATTAAAATATCTAAAATTTATTAAATCCTGAAAATTTAACAGTAAATAGATTACAAAATACCTACAAATTATGTATAGATCATAACAAGTAATTCCCGAAATTAAATTATAAAAATCAAAACAGAATATATAATACTGTGGAAATTGCACAAAAACTGCAGTAATACATTCCCTTTAAATGTTTAATAAATACTAATAAATTGTGTAAAAATCTGTCATAATTAATATAGGATCTACACTAATGACTCTAATCATTAGGCTAATAATTTAGATACTTTTTACTATCAATTAATCATTAATTAATTGATTAACACAGCCATAATCACACAAATTAATTCATCAATGCAAAAACCTAATTTTAAACCTAATCACACGTGTAAGAGGACACGTGGGGGGGTCGGGGCAGTACCTCGCCGAGGCAGGGCTCGACGGCGAACCTCCGGTCGCGGTGGTGGCCGGGTGGTAGCGGTCGGTGGTGGCCGCCGGTTCGCTGCAGTCGCGGCAGTCCGATCTCGCGGCCTCGAGCTCCTCCGGGAGGTCGTCGGGATCCTTTGGCCGACGGGGGGGGGGGGGGGGGTGACTAGGGGATGGCCGGCTATGCTCTAATGGTGGTGGCGACGGCTAAAATGAGTAAATCTGAGATTAGGGTTCGGTTTAGCCTACACAAGGAATAACTATATGTATATATACTAAGTTGAGGGTGATCCTTTATACAAGAAACCCTAACGGGTTTGGGGTTCGGTTTGGCCTATCGGGTTTGGGCCTAAGTTAGGATTAAACTTAAGGAATGGTTTGGTTGCTAGGAATTTTAACCACATCTATATAAGTATAGAATATATATAATCTAAAAATAAAACCAATTGAATGATAACACTATATATATATTAATTATTGATATAAATATATCTAATAATAAATCTATATGAAACTTGGTTAGAGTTTATAAATAATTTAATAATTAATGTAACAGCATTTATTTAACAAATAACAATATTTAGTAATCTTGCATCTATATATATATATATATATATATATATATATATTTTTTTTTTATATATATATATATATACAATATAAATTAAACCCTAATTAGAAATATAATTAATTAATTAAAAAAAATTAACAAGCTATTCTTCAAATAAAAATAATAATTTTAAAAATTTCTTGAAAATTCTGGGGGGTTACAAGGTAAATGAGTATAAACTATATTCGTCCTAAGTCGAGCCATATACTAAGGATAAATCTTTACTCCTTTGTACCTCCATAAGTGTAACATCCATAGCAATATAGGTAACAGTCCTTTTCTACTCTAATTTTCTTGATCTAGTCACTATGACTTAATGCTCCCTACGTATAGTCATATTTGATTTCTTCCAAGAATAACCATTTAGTTTCAAAAACCAAGGTTCCATGGTAGCTAGATTGTAGGACCTCACAAATTACAGGATTTTTTTATATTTGCGAGTGATTGAGATAATCTTCGTTCCAATTAAGTTAATAAGTCAGTACTTCATAACACCCACTTTCTAATTAGACCGTTTGGTCCCCTACCATGACTTTGATATTTGGAGCGCAAGACTAACTGTTATCTTCAAACAAATTTCATATACATGACCTAAATAAGTCAACTTTCATTTATGTCTATCATATCCCACTCAAATGCGACTCCTCGTGCACTATTTTAAGGCATAACATTCGGGCCTAGGGCCTCAACCTTTGCTATTTTTGCGCAATAGTTGATCATTTCAACCTAAATTGGAGGCTCAACCTCGGCCTAAACCTTTCTACCTATTTTACGATTTTGATTTACTCGAAGCCTACTACACACATGACACTAATGTACCACCAATTGAGTCCCCATGTGCTACTTATACTCAAAAGTCATAGAGGGTACATTTTTGGACTTTCTTAACCTATTAAATCAACCTGACTTGGAACTAGTCCAACCACTTGAGTTAGAACCTATTTTAGGTAACCATAACCTGATAGAATAGTTTTATGAACTTCGTGCCACTACCACTTTTCTAGAGCAAGGGTATTTTTTTATTTCACAATTAGTGTATATTTTTTCTTTTAATATGATGGTTGTATTTATTAGTAGACCAGCTCATTCATTAGACATAGTGGACCCCATTAAATTTGACTTGACAAATAAGTTTTATTAATTAGACTCCATGGCTAGGTTGAGTACAAGTCTTAATTAAAGTCAAACCACTTAGCCCCCTTAATAACCTTCATAATACTAAATGTAATAAAGAGTTTAGGGCTTGACTAGTGCCTATTTAAACCCCATAAACCTCCAAATGGCAGCCACCATTCCCTTAGGGTTTTCACTCATTCCTTTATCCCAAACTCTTCCAAATTGTCTTCTCTTTCCTTCCTTTTGTTGTGCTAAGGCTTGGGGGAGAACTCAAGAAGGCTTGGTGGAGGCTCTAGCAAGGATTTGAGATCCCCTTCTTCATCTATCTTCTCCAAATTCGTGGAGCATTGTGTAGGCTTCATTCTACATAAGTACAACCTTCTAAACTTGCTTTTCCATGGTTAAATTTCATGCATTCATATAGGAGACCCCTCCCATGGCTAATAGAAAGTAGATTGAAGTCCTAATGAGTCATATTGTGATGATTACATAGGATTTAATGTCCATTTTAGGGAGGACTACGAATTGTGACCCCAAGGTGTTTGTTAAAATGACACAATGACCATGTTGTTCTGTTTTTTCAGTTTTATTGCTTGGATATAGCTTGGTTATTCATTTGATAGGTGTTCATTTGATTTCAAGGTATTTCTCATCTAATATATGTTATATATATATATATATATAATATATAATATATATATATATATATATATATATATATATATATATATATATATATTACATACATGTAAGGATATATCTGTGAGTGGCTTGCATAGGCTTAGTTGTGTACTGTTCTAAATTTCATGGGTTGCCATGTCATTCAGTTTGCACTGGACATTGCAGTTAGGCACTTGGCCTTTTACCTAGTGTGGTGTTGAGTAAATGGTTAAGAGGAGTGTGTGTTTTGTTGCTTGGTAACAGACTTTAGGTGTGTAGGGGTCGGGCAAGGGCCCTAGCCCATGAGTTGTTATCAGATTATATGTAAGTAAATATATGCTACACTTATTGTTATATATATATATATATATATATATATATATTTATTTATATATATATATATATATAAGTATATGGGTTTGAGTTGGGTCTTGTGTTCACTATCAAATGAACTGTGAGGTTTGGTTTGTATGTGCAGTTATAAGTTAAGTATCAGTCAGTGGATATGAGTGAGGGAAGTATGTATCAGTGATTTAGAAGGAGTGGTCAGTAAGCAGTAGGCTTTGGCCATAGGCAATTTCTGAGAGAGTGTCTTGTATATTCAAACATGGGAATAGATAAGTGTTCAGCCCCTGCCAAACTTTGGCAATTCCTTAAATTATCTACTGTTCAGTTGAGTACCATCCTATACTCTTAGTTCAGGCCCTACCACCATGGCAAGTTCAGTCCACTTCACATTTAACCTTATTGTCCAGTCCCCTCTTCATTTTGGTCTTGTCCACTGTCCATTTTAATGATTCATTCCCTCTTCATATATCTACTACCAATTTGTTTTCAGTCCATATGAGTATAGGATATTAGTGGGGTTTCATCCATACTTTGAGTTCAGTCCTTAGGTGGATGGGGTAGCAGTCCATATATGAGACTTAGTTTAGGACTTTAATAAGACTGGTACCAAATTTTAGTTGTTCTTTAACTGAACATTGGAGTTTTAGTCTTTGAGCTCATATGGCATTAAGTGAGCAAGTAAAGAGAGGAGGGAGTGGAATGTTGTATGTATAGTGAGATGAGGGTGTCCTAATGTATCATTGCATTTGGCAGTGCAGTGTGAGTGAATAGTGCCCGTATCAGAGAGTAGTCAGTGGGTTAGTTAGCCTAGGTTAGTTGAGTAGGCATCTGTGTGTACTACCAAATTATGAGAGTATCATATTTCAGTGAGTAAGAAAGGACTGTGTGTGTGTGTGTCAGTGCCTAAATGCATTAGAGAGTGGTGTATCTTAATTTTTGTAGGTGAATATATATATATATATATATATATATATATATATATATATATATATATATATAGGCAGAGTATAGGTTAGGGAATGGGGGCATTGGCCTTGAGTGGCCAATGCATTACCATGGCTTGCTTGACTTGGTATTAGCCTTGGCCAATTTTGGTTTGTATCTGTGGTAAGTTTTAGCAAGGTATCATTAGGATGTAGCATTGAGGATATATGTATCAGGTATTTGAGAAAGTGTTAGTTTGTGAGTGAACTAGTGAGGAGTAGGCAGTGCTTGTGAGTAGATTGGGGTTTTGTTAGTTCAAAGGTTAGTATCAGAGGTTGGGTTTGGTTAGAAACAGTTAGATACATGTGTTAGTATCAGTCATTAGCAAGTTAGTATCCTAAGTTAGCCCTTGGTTAGGTATTTGTATTAGTGGTGTGTGTTTGTGAGTTCACTGTCACTTGACAGTGTAAACTCATAGTTGTATGAGTGACTACTGTCACAGTATAGGGGGTTAGGCTTGAGTAGCAGCAAGGGACTGAACCCCCCTAGCAGGCCTTTGGGTTGGCCTATGTGAGGGCAAGCAGTGTCCTACACTTGGCAGCAGGACTTGCCATATTAAGGTATGGCTTGGTTTCAAGCCAGGGCAGGCAGCAATGGATGCTTTGGTTTGCAGTCAGCAACAGTAGTTGCTACAACTACTTGGCTGCAGGGAGTCCACTCCTTTTGTCCAGCAGGCAGTATGGCCAGGGATGGGTTTTTGGTAGTGAATTGGAGCAGCATTGCATTTGGTTCAGGGCTTGGATAAGCATTAGCAGCAGGGCCTGTAGGCCATAGGCCAATGGGTTCACATGTGGCACATAGGTTGGGGATTTTAGGGCTATATGATAGGGAGCATAGAGAAGAGTGGAGTGTGTGTGTGTGTGTGTTAGATATAAATACATACTTGTCTCAATGTGTCCTAGATATATACATGTGTGAGTTGTGTTGAGTTTTAGTGATGGGGTTGGGTAATAGGTAAATATATACATGTAATTAGGATATATGGTATAGGTAATTTGGATTTATAATGTGTTATACATATATAGGATTTATAGGTAGGTAAGTGGGGTTCTGTATTAGTGTCATAAGTAATAGATAGATATGTACAAATAGGTATTGGCTATTACCACATGAGAGCATAGGCTAAAGGAAATAATTAGGATAGGTAATGGGTTATCTTCTATAGGTAGAGTATTACCTATAATGTCTCGCTCTGCACGGTGCATTATGCTGAGTCATTGACTCGAAGAGTTGCGTTGACCCGAAATATGTATCGATGCGAAGAGTTACGTTGACCCGAGGAATGCATCGAGTAAGTTTGATGCAAGTGTTTAGTTGGCCCGAGGGAAAGCATTGAGTCAGTTTCGAAGATTCTAAGTAATTGAATCGATGCAATGCACAAGTCCGATTCAAATGAATATTGATTTTAGTTGGTTTCGTGTGCAGGCTATATATTTACGCTAAAATATATGAGGTTGACATTTTGCCTTATTTATAACAGGGTCCGCAAAACCGAATCGCCACCTCGCAACGAACTGAGGCATAAGCACGATAAGCCAAATCGGTCGGATAATTCAACGAAGCACAAAGTGCTCGAACGGCTTAGTCAGAAGAGTTGGCCGTGCAACAAAGTTATAAAATTGAGCCGCATCGGCTCGGCGAAACAACAAGGCGTATCGGCTTACGGTGGGAGGACTTTGTCTCTTCTTTCTTACTCTTTCATGCATAAGTAAAATACATCATTGTATGCTAAGTTAACCTATCGAGACCAGGGGCATGGCTCGATCGAGAGATGAACATAGTGTGCGTCGAACACTAGATAAAACAGCTGAAATGAAACGTACATCAAATGTATGAGTCACTATCGAACATTGAATATCGCAAAGGCGAGCATCTCGGTGCGCAAGCCATAAGAACATAGGATAACTGTATTGACGAGTGCCTTAGTGCACAAGTCATTCGTGTTGCCTCGCACGAGTTAGAAGGCTAGCACATTGAAAGACAATTGAGGAGAGTGCACGAGCCATGAACATTGAACAAGGCATAGAACATAGAAATACGGTATCGAGACGTGCATCGCATGCACGACTCGAAGAATAGAGAACAATTGTGTTAAAGTGCGCATCCATGCACGAGAATCATAAAAGATGGATTTGTTGCTAAGAGAACAGTTGTGGCATGAATGTGACAGAACTGTCGAATATGGCACGGTGCCTTAGAAATGTTCAAGACCTTCGGGTCGTTCGTTTGATAAACATTGAGTTGAGGCATGGTACCATTGAACATTGAAATGAAGAATAAAATCGTACAAAGAATGTAAGAACATAGAAAGAGAGAACATTGGAAGTATGAGAATTACAAGATGATGTGAAGTCTGAGTCTCGGACTCAAGACTGTGACTGGTTGTTTAAATAAGACGCATTTTGCAAGGTTGAATGGACCTGAGAAATGGACTAGAGATAATCTCCCCTGCACGGGTGTTCCCTTAAACGAGTTATTGGCCTGGGGCACCGGGACCGTTCGGCCTAGGAGGGCATGTTAAACTTTGATAGGCACACATCTCTAAGACGATTAGCGACCGGTTATTGATGTGAAAGCCATAATGATTGGTATGCAATGGTAAGCCTCCGATTATTAGGATAGCAACCCATCCCATGAGGCGCTCAGCTACCCAATTTGAGAAAAAAAAACTTTAGTCCATTCTGGCACGGATACGCTAAAGACCTTCATATAGTTAAGGAACGGTTGGCCGAGAGTGCAGGAACACAGAGATCCTGCACAGAGCACTTATAACATGATAGGGAAGGAATGAGACATATTCACCTTGCGTCGGTGCAAGGGCGAGTACGTCGATGTTGGTAAGAAGTCACGAAACAACACGAGCGTGCTATTGGTTACCAGCTTGCTTATACGAATCAAATAACATGCTTGCCATGATAACATGTTTTACTACTTTTGAATATGCCAAGAAACTCAACCTAAGGCAAGGATAGAAAGATCACTAACTTGTATGTTGCATGATTCAATACACTACTTAATGTCGGTTGAGTAAAGTGGGTCTTTGATCGCTATAGCGAGGACGAAAGTACTAATCCTCCTCTAGTTTGCTCGCAGGTTCGAAAAATGATCTGCTAGTGGCGGAGCTTCGCTTGAACGCACTGAGGCATAGAATGTCGTAGCGTATTGAGACGTGCGACCGCATTAACGCTCGGACTTGCAATGGATGATGCGGCCGAGATATAGAAAACATGATGTATGGAATGGTAAAATCCTTTATGGGAAAGAGATAACCTGAGTGTTGTAGCCAATCTAGCAAATTCAGTTAGGCTACTGAAAGCCTTTGTAATGTTAGTTCATTTATTGAATACAGAGAATTGTTTCGTATACTCTGTTTCTTCTGCTGCTGAATAATAATATCAAAGATAACCATTTGAGAACTTGTCATCTTGCCTTGTACAAGTGCAACTCCAGACTCGTATGACTTCACGCCCCACCGAGGACAATGATTCGCATAAGTCGATGTGAGGACGAGCGATTTTCTGGGTCGGGGCGTAAAAAATTGGTATGAAAGCTCTAGGCTTAATTTTCTCGGGATGCATTGCTTTATTACAATTCCAAAAAGTTGTCCACCACAATCAAATCACTCTTGACTCTATTTGATGCCGCAGTGGATGTTCCATACAATAAGTCTAATACAAATCGTGTAATTTTGCCACAAGTGTTTTAGAAATTACATGATATTTGCTGAGAAAGTTGTGAAATCTTTATTGCATTGTGTTTGCAATGAATGTGAAAGTTTATATCAAATTTGTTGAACGGATTCGGGTAATGACTTTGAATATCAGGAGTAAAACGTTGCACGAGATGCAACGGTGGAGACTGAATTAAGACATTGCACGAGATGCAACGGAGGAGACTAAATTAAAGCATTGTAAGAAATGCAACGGATGGGACTGAATTAAAATGTTGTACGAGATGCAACGGAGGAATGTAAAATAAAAATATTGCACAAGAGGCAACGGAGGGAACTGAAATCATAAATCGATAGAACAAATCATTCGGTTACGCACCGAACTTGTTTTGGCAAATGAATACAATAGAAGAATTATGTTAGATTTTGATCAATCAAAAAGTTATGATTGTGATCGGCATGATCACTGCAGAAATTATGAGTCGGAATAAGATTATTGGTTCATACCAAGTATGATGTGAGGGAAATAACTTGATTTTCGAGTGGTATATGATATACGACGTATGCGATGGATGGCTCGATTCTGAGTGGTATATGCAATACCACTTGTGCGATGGATTCCATCGACACATTGCATAATTTGTGGAAGGTTTGTCCGCAACGGACGGAATAGTACCATGGCTCAATTGGACATTTATATGATGGTATGTTGATGCAAGTGTTCTTCGATAATCGGTCGGAACGATAGGATGGGGAGTCGTATCAATGGATGATACTCGAACAAAATTTTTTAAGTCAGTTGGATGACCGAGACTAACGAAACCGTTTTACTTCGAGATAATAATCGGATCGGCATAATAGAAAAACTCAACGTTATAATCCTATCGTGCGACTTGCAAACTCGATAAAATGTTAGTCTATATGAATTGAAATCGAATCGCACGACGTACGACTTCGATGAAAAGTTGGTTGATGTGGCTAAATAGTGCCTAAGAGATAGTTGGTTACGTTACGACGAAACTCATTTGAGTACGACTAAAACACGTAAAACTTAGAGGGCGTGATCATATAACTCGAGGGTTCGATGTTGGATAATCGGTAACTCGGTTACACAATCAAAGTATAGCACGATGCGGTGAATCGGAAAATGAGTTGATGTGTATGAAAAAGTTTGTAGTGAACTTGGATGTATGCAATACGAACTAAGTCAACGTTGATATAGATCCAAAGTTGACCCTCGCGCTATCAAAATTGATATGACCTACCAAAATCGATACGCGAGAAAATGTAAGCATGATTTGAGAATACAAAATGGGAAAGGCCTACGATATCGGGATTTACTAAAATAGCAATACGGAAGTGTCGAAACTAGTTGATCGTAAACTTTGTGATTGATCAGGACAAGACTATGAAGTCATCGACGATTGTTTCGATGCATATAGAATCTCGGGTATCGACCGTGGGTAGAAAGACTCAAACTCAATACAAGAAGATGTTTCGTCATCGACGATGGTACATGAATTATTCAGAGGATAGTTGTGCCTTAGTTGCACAAGTAGAAATGGCTATGTTCAGATTTGGGTTAGTCCCATAGAAATAGTCGGAACATGATTTGGCTCCGAAATAAGATATAGCATGGTTCGTAGTAATTGTCCTTCGTTAATGATCCACAATTATCGGATGTAGCTTCGGGACAGCTGACCCTAGAAGACTTGACTACCAAATCGAAATGTATATCGCGTATGGAATTGTGTGGTGCATGTTGATGATAAGTCTAGGTGATTTTGAGAATCGTGCTATGCATAAGAGCGAGGGGCAAGAGAATGACTTACGAGTTATGTTGTTAGATTTGGATTCACCATGCAATTGAGCTTACGTGAATCGAACTTATATTCAATGTTGTGAGACGAACAAGTAGAAATTTTGGCTAGTGAATTTCCTACTCGATAGGAATCGAACATAAGATGCGTCGTAGAGACTTTGTGTCAAAGCGATTGCTACCTTTGAGTACCGTTGCCTCGATTTAAACTTCTGGGTCGGAAAGACCGTTGCCTTTGAGCCTCGTCAATTTGAGTTGTGTCGGAAGAATTTAAGCACGGTGTCTAGGTAAGTCACCTAACGAGAGTAGCTCTGAATGTTGATGCATTTCCAAGTCAACAAAGGAAATCGATTGAGATGAGTTGTAAAGAGAAGCTTCAGAAATAGTTAGGCAGCGACTTCAAATGCAAGGCATTACGGAGGATCATTGCAATCGGATGCGCGACGGCTCGACGCGATGCATAGAATTGATGGTCCATACGAAACTTACGAAACGAGAAATACAATTTTGAATCGCGTCTCGTACAGTGACTTTGTTGAATGAATCACATATGTAACGAATATAAAGATGCAATAAAATTTCGAGAATAGTCGCTAAAGATAAGTCCGATCGGGAGTACAAGAAGGCAAGCATAGAATTGAAATTTATCTGTCAGCTTCGTTCCAATTTTCTACCACTGGGCTTGGCTGAAATACACATATTTTTGGGATGTCTTGAATAGGTGTTCGATCCGAATCAAGTTGTATACTAAATTCAAATTGAGCTACAGGAAAGATAGAAAGTTAATGAAAGCTTGCACGAGTGTTTGAAACGGAACAACGATAGTTGGACGAGATCGTGAAACGATCTAGAGAAACACTTGGAACTGAGTGTTGGTTTCGGTTCGAGGATGAACCATATTTTGAGTGGTATATTATGTAATACCCTGCTCTGTACGGTGCATTATGCTGAGTCGTTGACTCGAAGAGTTGCGTTGACCCAAAATATGTATCGATGTGAATCGATGCAAAAAGTTACGTTGACCCGATGAATGCATAGAGTAGGTTTGATGCAAGTGTTTAGTTGGACCGAGGGAAAGCATTAAGTCGGTTTAAAGATTCTAAGAAATTGAATCGATGCAACGCATAAGTTTGATTCTAACGAATATTGATTTTAGTTGTGCAGGCTATACGTTTATACTGAAATATAAGAGGTCAGCATTTTGCCTTATTTACAACGGGGTCTGCAAAACCAAATCGCCACCTCGTAACGAACTGAGGCATAAGCACGATAGGCCAAATCGGTCGGATAATTCAACGAAGCATGAAGTGCTCGAATGGCTAAGTCAGAAGAGTTGGTCATGCAACAAAGTGAACGTAATCGAGCTGCATCGGCTCGGTGAAACGACAAGGCATATCGGCTTAAGGCGGTAGGACATTGACTCTTCTTTTCTACTCCTTCATGCCTAAGTAAAATACAGCATTGTATGCTAAGTTAACCTATCGAGACCACGGGCATGGCTCGATCGAAAGATGAATATAGTGCGTGTCGAACACTAGATAGAACAATTGAAATAAAATGTACATCGAATGTACGAGTCATTATTGAACATTAAATATCGCAAAGGCGAGTGCCTCAGTGCGCAAGCCATAAGAACATGGGATAACTGTATTGACGAGTGCCTCCACAATTCATTCATGCCCCCCCCACACGAGTTAGAAGGCTAACACATTGAAAGACAATTGAGGTGAGTGCCCTAGTGCACGAGCCATGAACATTTAACACTAAGGCCTAGAACATTTAAATATGGTATCGAGGCATGCATCACATGCACGACTCGAAGAATAGAGAATAATTGTGTTAAAGCATGCGTACGTGCACGAGAATCATAAAAGATAGCTTCGTTTCTAAGAGAACAGTTGTGGCATGAATATGACATAACTGTCGAATGTGGCACGGTGCCTTGGAAATGTTCAGGACCTTCGGGTCGTTCGTTTGACGAACATTAAGTTGAGGCATGGTGCCATTGAATATTGAAATGAAGAATGAAATCGTACAAAGAATGTAAGAACAGAGAAAGAGAGAACAATGAAAGTAAGAGAATTACAAGATGACGTATAGTCTGAGTCTCGGACTCAAGACTATGTTTGGTTGGTTGAATAAGACGTGTGTTGCAAGGTTGAATGGACTGGAGATAATCTCTCATGCATGGGTATTCCCTCGAACGAGTTATTGGTCCGGGGCATCGGGACCGTTCGGCCTAGGAGGGGATGTTAAGCTTTGATGGGCATACATCTATAAGACGATTAGCGATCGATTATTGATGTGAAAGTCGCAATAATTAGTATGCAACGACAAGCCTCCAGTTTTTAGGATAGCAACCCATCCCGTGAGGCGTCGGGTTACCCAATTTGAGAAAAGAAAAGAAAAGAAAAGAGAAACAACTTTAGTCTATTATAGCGCGGATACGCCAAAGACCTTCATATAGTTAAGGAACGGTGGCTCGAAAGTGTAGGAACACAGACATCCTACATAGAGCACTTATAACATGACAGGGAAGGAATTAGGCATATTTATCTTGCGTCGGTGCAAGGAGGAGTGCGTCGATGTTGGTAAGAAGTCACAAAACAACAAGAGAGTGCTATTGGTTGCCTGCTTGCTTATGCGAATCAAATAACATTCTTGCCATGATAACATGTTTCTCTGTTTTCGAATATGACTTGAAACTCACCCTAAGGAAAGGATAGAAAGATCACTAACTTGTATGTTGCATGATTCAATTAGTAAAGTGGGTCTTTGATCAGTACAGCGAGGATGAAAGTACTAATCCTCTATTTTTTGCTCGCAGGTTCGGGAAAGCGTTTGCTCACGGCGGAGCTTCGCTTGAACGTGTTGAGGCATGGAATGTCGTAGCATATTGAGGAATGCGACCGCATTGATGCTCGGACTTGCAACGGATGATGCGGCCGAGATATAGAAGACATGATGTATGGAACGGTAAAATCCTTTGTGGAAAAGAGAGAACCTGAGTGTTGTAGCCAATCTAGCAAATTTAGTTAGGCTATTGAAAGCCTTTGTAACCTCAGTTCATTTATTGAATAAAGAAAATTGTTTCGTATACTCTGTTTCTTTCGCTGCTAAATAACAATATCAAAGATAATCATTTGAGAACTTATCATCTGGTCTTGTACGAGTGCAACTCCAGACTCGTACAACATCACGTCCAAGCGAGGACGATAATTCGGATAAATTGATACGAGGACGAGCGAGTTTCCGGGTCGGGGCGTAGCATTACCTACTCTAATGTATAGGTAATGTACAACCTACGTGATAGATGATAGGTATTACCAAACCTAATCTATGGTGATGTGAATATCTAAGTTAGGGTGTTTAGGTAAGTATTGACCTTATGTGGGTTAACCTAACCTAGATTTGATTAGAGTTTGACCAGTTGACCAAAAGTCAACTATGAGTCAAACTTGACCTAGAATTGACCTAGATTGCATATCACACATTAAATACTCATGTTTGACACCCAGAACACTATTTAACCTATATATCTTATATCTAGGTTGTGTAACATCACTTTGGACCTTGATTCATATTTACCGCTCAGGACGACAAGCGAGTACATTCTCTGATAGTTTTCATTTCTTGATAATTCCTATGATGCATGTTTATATTAGTGTTCTATATTGATTCTGACACGATGGACACACGGATTGGTATTGTATGGATTCCTTGACTTGAGAGA
Organism: Iris pallida; assembly: GCA_029216955.1. Lineage (NCBI taxonomy): Eukaryota > Viridiplantae > Streptophyta > Magnoliopsida > Asparagales > Iridaceae > Iris > Iris pallida. The sequence goes on from JANAVB010028395.1 coordinate 3,339,815, forward strand.
CATAGTTTCATGCCAATAAACCCTTTACTGGACCAATGAATTACTGGACTAATGTATCTATTTCTGGATTATTGAGATACATGTCGAGAGCTAAATCTATGTGTACTAGTCGGGCGGAGAAATACCTAGAAGACATGTGAACATACCCTTTCTACCCCATGGTCTTACTGGAATAATAGCGGCCACATACGGACGTGTATGGTTTGCCGGATATTACACACTAGCCGTTCATATGTCAACTTGGTATTTCAAAATACTTGTTTTAGACACAGATATTCTAGACTTGTTAGTTGTGTACCTTGCATGGCAGGTTTCCCCTTTATTACATATCTTTTTGCTTTTATATTTCACATATTCTTCCTATACATATGTTGCTCCATATTCACTTGTCTTTTCTGTTGTACTGCCCTTTATAAACTGTTCATCAAATATTTCATTAATATTTACATTTTCATAGTTCTTGTCAATTAACTGAAACTGCTATTTGAGTTGTACTTTGCTCCAATCCTGACTAGATAATATTTTTCAGATGCTTTAGATGGTTGTTCTATCTACTATGAGCAGGGGGCATACGAGGGATGCACATAGGAGTCTGAGGAGGATCATGCCTAGTAGAGAGTGCCTTAGTAGCGTTCTAGAGTCCTTAGTATTGTATATTGTATCGGATTGTTTCGAATGTGGGTTTTAGACTTATTATTTTATTCAGGATATGTACTTTTGTCTTAATCATCTATACTCATGTTTTGTAATGACTCTTACTGTTTATTCAGTTTAATTTGCTTATCTTCTATTCCTATATCGTGCTCTATCTTTCCTAGATCTTTTGATTGAGTTATACACTTTACATGTCATATTATTCCTCTGTGCGGAGGTGACAGGTTTATACTTCATATTGTTAGATGATAGATATTGTAGACGACCTATACAGCGTTCTATTACTGATACAGCGACATACGCTGGACGTACCCACATCCTCGTGTCCCTAAACAGGGTGCGGGTCGTGACACTTCGGTCAACCAATATATATTTAAACCCAAGAATCATTTAATCAAGATTGATGTTCAATTAAGGAAACCATTGAAACCCAATTAAACCTAGTCATCCATATCTCAATGGTTGACTATAAAACCTAACCAACTATACCAAATCTTCCTTTACCCAAGACCCTAATCCTAAAACCTGATTATAGAAAATAAGTCTTTACGCCTATTATATAGTTTCCAACTCTTGTTCCATAAATTCTCTTTCCATAAACTTCTTAACCTTATCTCTTCGTCGCCTATGATTATGCGATGAACAAAATACCTCCGTACCAAATCTGTCTAGTTATATTTTGACTAAGACCATTCCTATTATCTTTTCGATCATGACTTATAGAAGAGCGGTATTAAATTGGTAATACCTTCCTTCATATAGTTATTAACCTAGGACACTATGGTAATACCATACTTCCCTTAGAGTTCGTGACTCTGATTAGAAGTTCCCCTATTCTTGAACATCTTCTTAAATTAACCTTTTAGAAGCCCTGTAACTGTGATCTCTATGAATAACCAGTTTTTAAGTTGGGCAGAGCCGTGAACTTTGTACACCCAATCTCTTGAATGGGACGTCAAACTAGGAGTTCGATCGTGGAACCTCTTCTCCATCCTTTCAAAAAATTGACATACCTAACTATTCTTTCTTTCTTAGTTTCCTTGTCATCGTATATTAAGATTTATTTTAATTTTGAGAAAAAATTATAAGTTGGGCAGATTGTAATCCCTAGATTTTTAAATTTATTATTTTAGATTTGATAATATTTTAAGGGATTTTTTTTACTTATGTGAATGTTACTCGACGAGTAGTCTTATTCGTGATTAAGTTTTGGTATGCATAATGACTTGAAAACATGTCATGGCTAGCGTAGTTGTGTGCCATGATTAGGCTGTTAGCCATGGTAGAGATGGCCCAGCAATATTAATGTCCCTTATGTGGAAACAAGTCAAGTTATAACTTGTTTTTATACAAAAAGGTTTTTATAAATATTTTTCATGTATTTATGGATTAGTCGTATAACTCCCTTCTAGCTAAACCCCAAATAGGGTTTTATAAATATTTTTCATGTATTTATGGATTAGCCATGATGACGTTATCTGAAGGCCTGCCTCTCCAGTATTCTCTAGCTGCAAAAACTTTGATTCCGTAATACAAGGATAAATATAATTTCTTAAACTTTTCGTTGGACCAATCCATAAGACACTTTCCAACAACTTAGCGAAAAGGAACGAGAAAAATTACTCAAGAAGTCAACAGGGAAGGGTTTAGCCATATCTCGAGTAAGGAAGAACACAAAAAGTTATTATGTTGAGAAAGAAGATAACATGGACGCAATCATGTTGAATAGTCTGAGAGAAGTCTATAATCTTGTTTGCGGATGTATCCTCAAGTTATATTCCTTAATCTGTTGTGGGCTCATAGTATAGATATCACCACGACATTGCACAATTCGCGAAGATTCCACCTGCACTTATGACTTCTAATGACTATGCCCCTACTTTCCTAATGTGATAATAAGGTAAGATATATCCATTATGAAGATTCATATTACTAGCATGAATATATAAGGATTACGGTAGAACATATCAAACTGGATGCAAATCAAAAAGTCAAGTGCGAGCTCGAAATGAAGTCAAGGAAGGTATCAAGCATGTGGATGTGATCCTATGGGTCTTTCCTATCCAATTTACAGGCTCACATCGTTACAGTAACGTAACCAAAGTGATTAACGGACCTGCATGGGCCACCACAAAAATATGTCATGTCCCAGTCCAAAATACATAGGACCAGGAATACGAGTACATGCCAGCAGTACTTCAATAATGGGCCAAGCTACACAACAAGCCCATTAGAGAAATAGTTAAGCGGTAAATTATGATAACACCCAAAAATACAACACTATCCACAGGTATATACATCTCATCACATCTACAGAGTCCACAAAGAGATCAAAAATAAATAAGAAAATATCTCAAATATCCAGCAATAAAAGTAATAAAGTTCGTGCGGGTAAAACAACCCGAAACCAAAGAGATAGAAACAAAGTACAAATCAACTACAAGGCTGATGAAAAGAAAAGGAAATAGTATAGCAAGACTAAATATAAAGGTAACATGATCATGAGAAGTCTTCTGGCATTATCTCGTCCTCCTATGCTGGTACGCCTCCGGTCTCAGCTCCCGAACCGTAAACCTTCGGATAGTCTTCAGCTTCGTCTAAGCCTGGAAAATAGCCAGGTCCTCAGGGGACTAGAAAGGTGAATAATATACATGCCAAGGTACATAAATGAAAATATGAAGTAAGGCAATCTACTGTATTTGTCTATGTGCTATGAAAGTGAGACACTTTTCTAGAATACCGGACCCCTTCCACTAAGGCTCACTAGCACCTCAGCAGGATATTGTCCCCAGTACCTGTGTCGTGGCACCAAGGACAATCAATTCTGGATTGTGGTTCTCTTACTCTACTACAGAGATAAAGGTCACTAAACAATAGGCCACACGATAGTAGGTCTGATATTGTAGTCAAGTTCTCCCCAATCTCCATGTCTAGAATCTAGCAATGTCAAGTGTGTACAGTCATCTAAAAAAAAAAGCAATACTGATAAAGAAATCTAGAGTGCTAATACGAGGTCAATACCACGAATAGTCATGTAAACCTTGCATCATAAATATGTCGGTGTCCTGTGGTCAATTATGTTAATGGACACATCAGTATGTATGTAATACCTAATGTCAATACTCGATATCACTATCATGACATCGACACCCGTTTATAAATGGATATTAAGTATCAACGTCCAACGTCATACAATGCTAATAAAAAGAACAACAAAACAGAAAAGAATAATCTATAACGAAGGCAAGGCACGCTTGCCTGTAACTGCTATCTGCGAGTGGTCCTGACCAACTCCGGTGCCCTTGTCGATCCTCCCAAGCTCATCTATAATAATACATTATATTTAATATTCTATATCAACATATCATGTATCGATTATATGAGTATCTATGCCTCCTAGTTGCCGTAACGTTGTTACGACATTGCATCTATTATATAAGTACATAAGCCAAATCCTCTCGTAAATACTTTACAATTGTAACAAAATAAAATATTTAAATTCTGAAATTTATCTATAAATATTAACCTATTTCTATAATGATATTTTCAATAGGCAAATCCTTTCGCAAGTGGTCTTATATTAATGCCACATATGACTTCCTCAATTCGACCCATTAATTTAGTTCCGAAACAATGATAAAATGAAATTAATAAATTCTGTAAAAATTCTAGAAATTAGTTAAAATAGTATTTATAATGTTAAAACTTGCACAACATAAAGTTTAATACGGATTCTTCATGGAGTTTTGACACTTTTGGACACAAGGAAAACAAAATTTTTCGGAGTTCGGTGACACGGCAAATGTCATTAATTTTTAAAAATAGTAAACGGATGCGAAACCTAACTTTCAGATATACATCGAAAAGGTATCGACGTCTAGATTTTGTATAAAAATATAAAAATGTTAGAAACTGATCGTAGATAGAAAAAATATGGCCTGTAATTGAATTTATCGATTCTAGACACCCTGTCGTAGAATCGACGCCACAGGCAAACAGCTCAGAACTGGGGGATCTGACGTTCAGAGGTTGGAGTAGACATACAAAGGTAACTCTTATATTTGGTTTGAGGAGAAATGGATGAGAAAAAGTGGGTGAAATATCATCTACAAGTCGACTAACCTGCTGTGACGTTTTAGATTTCGATTCGGCGGAGTTTCGGCCCAAGTAGCACATCGTGCACCTCTCTAACGACCGCAAGGTTGCTCCTACAGTTGCTAGGGTGGAAGAAAAAATTGAGGGGGTCGCAAGAGTGGTGGTGTTTGGCACAAAAATCAAGAAGAAATCATATTTTATAAAGAAGGGGGGGTCGGCTAGAGTTTCGGGTTAGAAGGTTGTGGCCGCATGCAAGTAGGGGCTACGTGGGATGTTGGTGGTTATGAAGAGAGAGGAAAAGGTTAGGGTTGGGTTTTTATTTATATTATTAGGGCATGGACTTTGGTTTGATCTAATTTGGATATTATTTGGTTCTCCAAATTATATTATTAGTAATCGGTTTCCTAATTTGGATAGTAGTTTGACCTAGTCAAAGATATAAGGGAATATTACAGATGACTACAATTTAATCCTTAAAATTCCTTTAAATATATGTATACTTGGTTTTGGCACTCCTAGTTAGGCTCTAACTAGTAGGGTTGACTAGGTTAGGGTCTGAGTAGCATTACAAGTCAAATTGGACCCGAAAATCAATTAAATGAGTCTCATGTGCCATTTATAAATAAGTAGCATATGGGAACTTGATTGGATTGTACACCCTAGGCAAGTGCATTGTAGACTTAAATAGATCAAAACTATATATTGGGTCATACGGTTTCGATCTATGTCAAGTCCCGAAATCAATTTAGAAGTTGGGCCTAGAATTATAATAAATGATCAAATAGCCTATGTTGACCCAAAATTATGCAAAGCCAAAAGAATGTTGGAAAGAAAATTTGGATGGGACATGATATATCAAACTAAAAGTGGATGAGTCTAGAATTCCAATATGGAATTGGATTTGAGAAAACAGTATTGTTGTGATTCAAAAATCAAAGCTACGGTAAACTACTAACATAGTCCTTATTAACTTTAATATTTATAATATCCATATAAAATAATTAAAAATAATTAAAAATAAAATCCAAAAATCAGGGGGCTTACATAAACTATGTATATATTCAATAAGGGAAGATTTGATATAAAAATTGTAATAATAATATAGGCCTAGATATTAAATAGGAGATATATTTTTCAATAATATTAAAATATTTTTATAAGATTTTCTTTTAAACATAGATGAATTATAGATTGTAATATAAATACATATATGAATGTGTATATATATACTAAAAAGAAAAACCCTAATACAAATTCTTTCCCCGCGTAGAAGCAGCAGTCGTGGCCGCAACTGCTGTTGTGGCTTAGTCCGCCACACCACCGACCACCGCGACGTCGGTCCAAAGTGCGCATGCCAGCATTGCCGACCCAAAGCCCGTCCGCCGTACATCGTACGGAAGCAGCAACCATAGTAGGCGTGACCCAGGCCGATCGAACAATAAGTCGCATCGGTAATCGTAGCGAACGCAGCGGCGAGAACGCTGCCAACCATCGTCACAACTGCGCTTGTGTGGCCCAGTAAACCACGATGACCCCCACGTGCGACCCAAACGATCGACATCCTTCCCGATGCATACAAAAGGCGATTTGTGCATTTTGCACAAAATCCCGTCATGACACACGAAGAATTGAAGTCAGAATTCTGTTTCGACGTAACAACTTTGGACGCATATTTTGGACAATCCAACTTCGAATGGTTTCTTCCGTATTAATCTTGGTATATGCCTCTTCACTCTCCTAAAGATTCAACTGTTAATTCAATCGTTTGGTAGATCAAAACCGGCCACCAAGTTGGGCGTCTAAAATACGTTTATTTTTGACAATTTCATAGAGCCAACTTCGTAGATATGTTTCTCCTTCGTCGAAGCTCCATTTGATGAACCACCGACTCCTTTGTATAGCAGGTATAACCAACTTGAAGTCATAAAATTTTTAGTTCAATAGGATATCGTTTGGTTGGTTGAAATCGATGCCAAAGTTGGCCGTTCAAAATCATAATTTCCAACACGTAAAATTTTAATTTTAAACCCGGAACATCGAATTCCAGATCTGACACCACCATTGGACTCATGGCATCATTCTGGCCAAGATTGACATATAATTTATTAAATTTTGACAACCTTTATCATGGCATATTTTCGGTGCAAAGCGGTTCTATAGGAGCGTAGGTCACGCGCCTCAGAAAAAATAAACAAGAAGTGCCTCACGCCTCATTTTGTACCAACTTGGCGTTGTGCTACTCATGTCTCTTTAAGCATGACAGTCACGCCTTACCTAGTGTCATGTTGCCTATGTTATCGCCTCGATCCTTGTGTAAGAGACGGCCAGAAGTTAAAGTCATGATTACTTGGGCGCGTCCCCTCCCTACTCGTGCCTCACTCATACGAGCGTGCCCATTTTGTCAAGGATTATCCTTCTCGAAAATGGTGCAAAAAGGCGCGTCAAACTTATGAATGCGTTTAAGTTTCTCCCAGGCGCGCATCAAGCTCAGGCATTTGTCGCCTCGAGTCCTTCCTCCCAAGCGCGTGTGCTTCTACCTCGTTCCTACGATTCTCCAAAAATAATAAACACGCCACCAAGGACAGTGCTTCCTAGGCCTGTGGGGAAGTAGACGTGCGCCACGTGTCGAAGGCCTGGTCATGCCCAGGGAGCGGGTTCTCAGCAACTCAAAGATCCTCTCCCCTAAAATCTCAACAAAGTCACACCTGGCGATCAACTACAAGTCCCACATCAGTGAAATGTGCGTGCCATTGTAAACGAACACCACGTGGAAATTAGAGGCACACGCGTCTGCCTCCCACTGGCGCATGCAGTGATGCCTTCCCTCAGTTATAAATAGGAGGGCATTCTCGTCCATTTGAAGCTCTCGATTCCTCCAGTTCCCGTATTTTTTCAAAAGTTTTAGATCATTCTAGAGAGAGTTTTTGCTGCTGTCCTTAGCCAGTAAAGTTAAGTCCAGCAATCCTCTCTCCCAGCCAGATCGTCAACAGAGTAACGAAGCAACCCTCTAACATCACGACCCAGATCAAAAACAAAGTGTAATTGGAAGATTCATGTTCAAGGATTTCCTTTTGCATTCTCATTTGCAACCTTCAATGCGCTCTCCATAGCATCAAAGGAGCGATGGCAAATAAGATGGCAACTCTGCTGGGGAAGTCCTTCTTCTCCAATGAGAAGGCTATGATGCAGTCTGACACGGCCATACTTGGAACCACTGTGAAGATGTTGGTCGTTAAGTTCGACCAATTAGCATTTAAGGAAATGCTCTTCGGGGATAGTGCAGGTCCTTCCCCTATGTCACGAACTGCATTCTGATATCGGACACAAGTATATGAGCCACGCCCAGCCTATGCCGCAGTATCGACGGTTGAGCGCTATTAAGTACCCAACAAAATCTCAACATCTAAATGATATATAATAACTATACATACTCAAATCACAAATAGCTAAGGAAGATATGAAATATGAAAGATGGCAATACGCTGAATCAACTAGAGTCTACGATGATCATATAAAACTAGAATGTATTGGTAACAAATTTGATAATGAAAACACAATCTAAATAAAGAAGTAATGGCCTAGAGCTCTCAGGAGTCAACTCATAGTCAAGGAAACATCGAGATCTGTCTCAGCTAGCATCGTCATGTAGTCCAAGAATGTAGGGCATAACAACTCCTAAAATATGGTTATCCAGTCAGGATTGGAGCGAAGTATATAAACTAACAGCAGTTCCATTAAATTGACAAAAACTATAAATAACAGTAAGCAATGAAATACATGATGGATAAATAGAATTGAACAGTAGAAAAGTAGGGAAATCATGTGAGCATGTCATGGTAATAATGTACTATAAGTAATCAGGAGTATAGTGTGATGGTAAGTAATATTCTAGAATAGAACATGTACTACTACTAAACAGTACCTTGAGATGTTAGTTTATTATGTGATCGGCTTGGGACTAGGATCAGGCTATCCATGTGACCGACTATGCACAAGTACAAGCACAGGTAAACCTGAAAATCAAGTCGACCATATATGGAAGCTATGCACAAGTACAAGTAAGGTAAGGCAACACCCTACGTGTGGCGAGGGTGACCTATGCACAAGTGAGTAAACAAGTAGGGGTATGATCACATAATCTTCTAATATCTTCCCATCCCTCGACTAGTATAATGAATCCAACCAGGGCACATTACGACACGGGATTCTCAAATGGGTAGAAAATACCCTTAGAAATTGGTGTCCATACAAGTACAGTAACGATAATCGAGAATGAGTCATATACCAGTATACCGGGATAACCAGGAATAATATCTCATGACAGGATCCAAGCTATACGAATATGTGTTCTCTTGTGTCAGGTATCAAGCATAACACTATAAACTGATATTATAGAGACTATCAAGGCAATAAAAACTATCAAAGAATGTACTCCCCTCAATTTGGTTGGAGTCGATGTACGCGACACGAACGTATCGACACGAAATAGGTACGAAGCTATGCTCTACAAGATGGTCTCAAACGACGGCACAGATGGTCCCATCGAGTCCAGAATAGACCAAATAGCCTAGTTTGGTATATAGAAGCCCAAAATCAGAGTTCGATATGATAATTGAATCAAAAAAAAATAGAAAACGACTATAATAGTCGCAATTTATGATTTTAAGGAGAAACATCACTTACGCATATAACTATTTTGGAACATACTAAGATGCTAAGTTTTTATTAGTAAAATATTTAAAATAGCATTTGAAAATATTTACTTAGGTAAAATCCTAAATTTTGGTAAATGTGATTTATAAATATATATATATATATATATATATATATATATATATATATATAATATATATATATATATATATATATATATATATATATATATATACAATATTTTAGCTTTAGCCAAATCAAAATTTTGACACCAAATAGATTCAAATCCAATTGTAATTAATCTAAAATATTCATTAATTAATTATTTAATATATAAATATAATTAGACATAATATTCATAGATACATTTATTTAGTTTACACTAAAAATATACCTACATATACTATACCTCTCCAAAAATCCAATACTACATTTTAAATAAAAGACTATAGTGGGCTTCTGAGTCCAACTAGCCTAATGCCAATTAAGCATAACCAATTCATTTAATACAATCTCTAAACCCCAAAATTTATAACTAGCAGCCTACTTAAGCAAATTCATGTTTTGAAAAGCCCAAATAAAATATATAGTCTAAGCCCAATTTAAATCCTAAAACAAAATCCCACAGATTTATTAAACTCACTGCCCAAAATAATTTTTCCTGGGCATTGAGCCCATGCGTAACCACTAAAATTCATTGCCCAACACTATAGTAATCCAAATCCCTAAATACAGTATTAATGATAAGTATATGTATATAAAACCCAAGCTCTTGTCTCTACTCCAAAAATCTAATCCATTAACCGTAATTTACCCTAACCTAACTATTAACTAATACCTCAAAAGAATTCTCAATCAGCAACACCTTCCAACCCTGACCCATCAAATGAAGGAGAGATAGGAAAGTGCTGCTGTCCCAAATTCGTTCTAAATCCTAAAATACACTCATTCTTCATTTTTCCCAAATTCATTTAAATTTAAACCAAGATAGGGCTACTGCCACTCTCATTCATAATCCCTAACTCAAATGGAAAGGGGGAGACGAGCAACTGCACTGTGCCCTAAAATCTGAAAGGGGGGTGTCTTTCTTTCCCAATCGAGTTCACACAACGAGTGAGAGAGAGAAGAGTGTGGAGGAAAGGGGAAAACTCACCGAACGGAGGACTGCGTGGCGGTGGTGGCTAGCCGAGATGGCGCGACACTACGGGGACGTGGGGGACGGCAGGATCTGGACTGGGAGGGGCTGTTGGGGTGAATGTTGTGTGTAGGAAATTAGGATTTTAGCTATGTGTATTAATGGGGAGTCCCCAATATATATAGGATAGGGTAGGAATCCCTAACGACCTACTTATAAAATGTAATAGGTGGTAGGAAAAATTAGTGGAATACTAACTGCGCAAACCACAATACTAACTGCTAACCACTAGTTTAATTAGTTAATCTAGTTATTAGCCAATAATTTATTAATTTAATAATTAGTAGCTAATCATTATTTAGCTACTAATTACCAATTACTGGCTAAATCCCAAGCTCTAGTCCACAATCCAAGCCAATGGCTTAGTAGGCTAAAACTAGGACCAAAATGGTCTTAGCCCGATATGAGGGAAATTAAATAACCACCCAATTATTGTAAACCTTTATGACTAAGATAAAATAGTAAATAAAATATTTTGGTTTACAAATCACAACTCGACAAATATTTTCTTTATATAAAAATAAATATTTAGAACTTATAGATTTTTCTCAAAACGGACATGAAATTCACTTAAGATGAAATTTTATATAATATAGTTTTCAAAACCAAGGACTCAACAAAATACTGTTAGCACTTTATGATAAAAAATACTCTCAATATTAAAATTCACGATTTTCCAAGTTTTGAGAATACTAGTAAAAATAGAAATTTTAAAAACCAAAAAATCCATAATCTGGTTAACGTAGGTTACAAATCTACCTTCCTTAAAGAAATTTTGTCCTCGAAATTTAAGGTTGGTAGAGGGATCAAGACACGATTGAGAGTTTAGTCGATACCTTAGACACGATCAAAGAATGAGGGCTTGGAAACGATCAAGAAAATAAATTCGTAATTACTTAGGCATGACTAAAAATAAATATAAATTATTTTAAGCATCATCTTAGTCACGACTAGTAAACCAAAAATAGAATCAAAATTTCAAGTCCGTAATGATCAGTAGTCTAGGCTTGACGATAATCAGACTCAAAGTTGCACAGGCATGATAAAGATGAAAACTTAGTTATGAATGAAGGTAAGCATAGGCAAAATCAAGATTTCAAAATCACGTTCTTATAGGCATGATTCAGAAGTAAATTCAAGTTATTTAAGCGCGAAGTTGTGACTAGAAAAATCAAAATCGTTCAGTTACGATCAAGTTAGAATCAAATCTAAGTATAAATTGTAAACCCCTCCAAAAATAATCTAGTTTAATATTAGTATTTTTTATTATTTATTATAATTAATTATTAATTATTAATATGTATTGTTTTATTAATTCACTATTATACCTTTTTCGTACCTTTGCTATAAGTAGCACAACACTAGCTATTTTCTCCCAACAAAAAAAATTTATGCATGACCTAATCGAGACCCTCTACACATATACCATTCATGTCCCACTCAAACCCATCACCTTGTATTTTATTCTAACAGTATAACATACGTACATAAAATTGTATATTAACATTTGACCAAAAACTTGTGTCCGTTCCGATCGAAATTGGGTCACTATATCGACCCGAACCCTTCGACCCATATGACCATTTTTATCTAGACTAATCCTAGTACACTCATGTAGCTTGTGACCCACTCAAATAGAACCCTACACACTCTCCGAAAACCTACAAACTATTAGGACATTTATATAGTAAATTGTGTTCAACGGGCTATAAAAGTTCATCGGTGCATCAAAATAGCCCGGAATGAGAGACAAATGGTGCACCAACTAAATCCTTTTACATATAGGACTTAATTAGGTAAATCCTAGAGGGTCTATACCAACTTATTGGGTTCCTAAACTTAGAGGACAGCAACTAATTATATTTTAGATCAGTCCACATAGTTTAAGTGGCCTATATGTTGAGTTTTAGCCCAAATAAATCAACCAAATGAACCCCAACTCAAACCTAACTTGTAAGGGACCTACCTAACCCTAACCCAAGTGTCCTATTGTCAATTTTAGGCCAATAATCAACTGTGAACAGCAGCTTATTTCAGCAAGAAGCAAACATGTTTGAAAGGGGTTGTCCACTTCTTTGGGAGTTAAGAACCCGCCCTCCACCTTCCGATTCTTATGGCCACTTCCTCACAACCTCCACTACAGCTTAGAATACCTTCCTTCCCCTCTCATTTTTCCATACATTTTCACTTAGATTTTAGTCCCAAAATAGTCCACAAGTTGGCAGAAATTTTAGTAGTCCATTCGTTGTGTTCTTCGACTTTGAAGCCTTCCCAACGACCCTTCGAGTAGAGAAGTACACTGAGGAGCAAGTCCGGGAGGTAGCCTAAGGTGTGGGCTTGCTAGGAGGAGAGTTTGAGCCAAGAACTTGATGATTTCTTCTCTGAAACCCCTTCACAAACCAAGCGGACTGATTCGAGTTCCAATTGGATTGATTGTATTCCCATCGTTTTGCAAGTAAGTACACGCCTCTTTTCGATTCCGGAACTTGTAAACTAATTCTAGGACCCTATCGACATGTCGTGACATAGCTAGAAACCATAATAATTTAATGACAATCTAGGTTTAACATAATATTTGTGCGATTACGTAATTCTAAAATAAAATTGTTACATGTTATATATCGGTTGATTGTGAACAAAATTTGCATGTTTTCTTTACCAAAATTTTTGTATAACTTGGTAGTATATCAAATTATGTATTTAAGTTTGTAAACCATATATTAACACATGTAAAACTAGTTTTGTAGACCCAAAACACAGCCTATATATTCTGAAATTTAAATTATGTATTTTGACATGTTGAATGGAAAACTTGTGTAGTTTTATGTTAAAATTGTTGGAGTGGGTGGGGTTCCCAACCTATGTGGAGAAGATCCCGGAGTGCGACGAGCGCCGTCCAATGTCGGAGAAGCTCGGGAGTAGCTGTTACTGCTGCTGCTGCCCCAAAGGGGGTTCTGGACCAAGTCTGCCGAGTTCGGGCCGAACTCGGTCCCAGGCCGAGTTCTGGCCGAACTCTGTGTGTCGGGGGGCTGAAGCGGATTTCATGATGAGTTTTCATCATTGGATCTAATCCAACGGTCCAGGTTGGTTGCGGGATTAGGGAGATATATTGAGTTTTCTCAACCCTAATTCATTATCGTATTATCGCATTGGACAACACAAGTTTGAGAGAGAAGGAGGCAAGAGTGCCATTACAAATTCGGAGAAGAAGACGGAGGATTGAAGGTCGCTGTTCGAAGGAGATCGTGTTCGGGTAATCTCTACTCGTCGTTCTCGCTCTTCGTAGCCTTGTAATCATTGTTCTTATCTCTGAGTGTTGTGGGGATCCGATTTGGATCGGGAGGAGTTTGTAGAGGGTGTAATTCTTCTATTCCATTAGTGGAGGCTTCTCAAGGTTGGACTCCGATCGTCCCGTGGTTTTTTCCCGCAAGGGTTTCCACGTCAAAAATTCTCTGTGTCTGCGTGATTGTTTTTTGTGTGCTTGTTTTTGGGTTCGTGCGTTGTTTGCTCGGTCCTCTCGCAGGTACTCTCCGGTTTAGGGAAAGGTTTCCGCGCTTCTTTCCCAACAGAGTGGTATCAGAGCCAGGTTCAAAGGGTGTCAGGAGTTGACAGAGGAACCAGAGAGGAGAGATGGACGCGAAGCCGGTGCGCATGGTGAATCTTAATGGCACAAACTATCATTATTGGCGGAGCAAGATAAAGGATTTGCTATTTGTCAAGAAGCTGCATCTACCCGTGTTTGCATCCGAGAGGCCCAGTGATAAATCTGAGGAGGACTGGACGTTCAAGCACATACAGGTGTGTGGGTACATAAGGCAGTTTGTTGATGAGAACGTGTACAATCACGTTGCCAATATTGAGCACGCGAAGACGTTGTGGGATAAGCTGGAATCCTTGTATGCGAAGAAGACCGGGGTAAACAAGTTGTTCCTGATCCGAACGATGATGGGTCTACGGTACAAGGATGGGGCATCTATTTCGGATCACTTGAGTGAGTTCCAGGGCGTGGTTGACCAGCTATCTTCTATGGGAGTCAAGTTCGACGACGAAGTTCAGGGACTATGGCTGCTGTGTACCTTGCCAGACTCGTGGGAGACCTTACGAGTATCTATGATCGCTTCTGCTCCAGAGGGCGTGGTCAGTCTGGAGTTTGCCAAGAGCGGGGTGTTGAATAAAGAGATGCGGAGACGTTCTCAGGGCACTTCATCCACATCCCACCACTCAGAGGCACTTGTTTCAGAGAGCCACGGAAGGGGCAAAAGCAGGGGTCCAGGTGGTGGCAGAGACAAGAGCAGGGGGAAGTCCAAGGGTCGGTACGAGGACTCAGAGTGTTATCATTGCAGTAAGAAGGGCCATATCAAGCAGAATTGTTTTGCTTGGAAGAAGGAGAAGAAGGGCGACAAGGGGAAGCAAGAAGAGAACACTACAGCGGCGGTCTCGACGCATGGAGGCGATGTGATCGTCGTAGGTGATGAGGTCATTACTAACCTCGCCTGCGATGACAATTCTTGGCTGGTGGACTCAGGGGCTTCAGCACATGTATCTCACAATAGGGCACTGTTTGCCACTTACACGACAGGCGACTATGGCGTGTTGAAGATGGGCAACGGAGATGTGTCGAAGGCGGTTGCCGTTGGAGATGTGTATTTGAGAACGAAGACGGGTGCGGTTCTTGTTCTCAAGGATGTTCGTCATGTCCCTGATATCCGTTTCAATCTGGTGTCGGTTGGAAGGTTGGATGACGAGGGATTCTTCAGTCTCTTCGGGAATAGTCAGTGGAAGCTTTCCAGAGGTTCGATGGTGATTGCCAGAGGAAACAAGAAGTCCGGTCTCTACTATATGGAGGGGAGCGCAGAGGGGGCACAAGAGGTGAACGTAGTCAGTGATGCGTCTACCGAGTTGTGGCACAGGCGGCTCAGCCATATCAGCGAGAAGGGGATGAGCTACTTGGTGAACAGGAAAGTGATTCCGGGGCTCAAGTCTACAAAGTTGGAGAAGTGCACGCACTGTTTGGCTGGGAAGCAAAATAGGGTATCTTTCCAGAGTCACCCAAGTTCGAGGAAGCCGGCGTTGCTCGAGTTGATTCACTCAGATGTCTGCGGTCCTATGAAGGTAAAATCTCTTGGTGGTACTTCTTACTTTGTGACTTTTATTGATGACTGTTCCAGGAAGGTTTGGGTCTATGCCTTAAAGACCAAGGATCAGGTGCTGCCTACTTTCAAGGAGTTTCAGGCCTCCGTTGAAAGGGAGACGGGCAAGAAGTTGTTGTGTGTTCGGTCCGACAATGGCGGCGAATACATCAGTCCCTTTGATGCGTATTGCAGAGAGCAAGGGATACGACACCAGAAGACTCCGCCAAAGACACCTCAGCTCAATGGTGTAGCGGAGCGCATGAACAGGATACTGATGGAGAGGGTACGGTGTTTGCTGTCAGAAGCAAACTTGTCGGGCAGTTATTGGGGTGAGGCTCTTCTCATAGCTGCTTATATTATTAATTTATCTCCTAGTGCTCCTTTGTAGGATGATGTGCTTGACAAAGTATGGTACGGCAAAGAGCCGTCATACAGTCACCTGCGGGCGTTTGGTTGTAAGGCCTTCGTGCATGTACCAAAGTACGAGAGGACCAAACTTGAGCCGAAGACGAGGCGATGCGTCTTTGTCGGCTACGGTCGGGATGAGTTTGGCTATAGACTCTACGACCCAGTGGAAGGAAAGCTCTACAGAAGCATGGACGTGGTGTTCGTCGAGGATCAGACCATGACCAACACTCAGGATTCTGAGACGCCTTCTGAGGCTGAGGAATTGCCTGAGTTAGAGTCATTTCGCTTCGAGCAGTTTCCAGAGGACATCGCAGAGGATCCAGTTATGGGGGAGCCGGTACATGGAGTTGCTCCCAACCTTGATCATCAGCCTGCTGATGGTGGTCAGGGTGTCCCTCAGGAGGATGAGCATGCCGGAGAGGCAGTTCCTGAAGGGAAGGAGGCTGTCGGTATACAGCCAGCACCAGTGGCTCCACTGAGAAGGAGCAACAGGGATCGTCGACCATCTACGAGATACTCGTCGGATGAGTATGTGCTATTGACTGACGGGGGAGAGCCCGAATGTTTTGCAGAGGCTATGGAAGACGAACACAGGCAGGAGTGGATGGTGGCTATGCAGGAGGAGATGAGTTCCTTGTATACCAATTCTACTTATGATCTGGTACGGTTGCCAAAGGGCAAGAAGGCTTTGAAAAATCGATGGGTGTTCAGAGTGAAGCAGACGGATGATGCTACTCGCCCTCGATACAAAGCGAGGCTGGTAGTCAAGGGCTACGGTCAGCGGAAAGGCGTGGATTATGATGAAATCTTTTTGCCTGTCGTCAAGCATTCGTCTATTCGGGTGGTGCTAGCATTAGCAGCCAGTTTTGACTTGGAGGTCGAGCAGATGGACGTGAAGACGGCGTTCCTCCACGGTGATCTTGAGGAGGAGTCGTACATGGAGCAGCCGGAGGGATTCTGTGAGAAGGGCAAGTCACATTTGGTCTGCCGGTTGAGAAAGAGCTTGTATGGTCTGAAGCAGGCTCCGAGGCAGTGGTACAGAAAGTTTGAGTCGTTTATGGGGGAGCATGGTTATGCACGGACGACGTCGGACCATTGTGCATTTGTGAGGTATTTTGCCGATGATGATTTTATCATCTTATTGCTCTATGTTGATGATATGCTATTAGTGGATCGGAATGCCACTAGGATAGCGGAGTTGAAGCGCCAACTGGGTGCGGCCTTCTCTATGAAGGATTTGGGCGCAGCGAAGACTATTCTTGGGATGGAGATCAGCCGAGAAAGAGAGTCCAAGCTGCTACACTTGTCCCAAAAGAAGTACATTCACCGGGTACTTCAGCGTTTTAGGATGGACGGGTCGAAGAAAGTGAGTTCCCCCCTCGCGGCTCACTTTAAGTTCACTGAGGAGCAGTGTCCATCTACCGAGGACGAAAAAGAAGATATGGAGCGGGTTCCATATGCCTCAGCTGTGGGAAGCCTTATGTATGCCATGGTGTGTACGAGGCCAGATATTGCTCATGCAGTTGGTACGGTTAGCAGGTATCTTTCGAATCCTGGAAGGGTACACTGGAGTACGGTCAAGTGGATTCTACGATATCTTCAGGGCACTGCTGGTTGGAGACTTTCCTTTGGTGGTGACGAGCCGAAGCTGGTTGGGTATACCGACGCTGATATGGCTGGAGATGTAGACACGAGGCGATCGACTTCAGGCTACGTGATGATGTTTGCGGGAGGAGCGGTGTCGTGGCAGTCACGGTTGCAGAAGTGTGTTGCCTTCTCGACGACGGAGGCAGAATACATTACGGCGACGGAGGCTTGCAAGGAGCTGTTGTAGATGAAGAAGCTGCTGCAGGAAATGGGACTGAAGCAAGAGCAGTATACTTTGCTTTGCGACAGTCAGAGTGCGATCCACCTTGTGAAGAATCAGACGTTTCATAGCCGGTCCAAGCACATCGAGACCCGGTATCATTGGATACGGGATGTGGTTGAGAAGAAGGACGCGGAGCTTGAGAATGTGCATACAGATGACAACGGAGCTGATATGTTCACGAAGATTCTACCAAGGGGGAAGTTTGAGTACTGCAGGCAGATCGTCGGGATGACGACGTCCTCCCCATAGTTGTGAAGGGGGAGATTTGTTGGAGTGGGTGGGGTTCCCAACCTATGTGGAGAAGATCCCGGAGTGCGACGAGCGCCGTCCGATGTCGGAGAAGCTCGGGAGTAGCTGTTACTGCTGCTGCTGCCCCAAAGGTGGTTCTGGACCAAGTCTGCCGAGTTCGGGCCGAACTCGGTCCCAGGCCGAGTTCTGGCCGAACTCGGTCTGGCCGTTCCAGGGTTTGGCCATCCAGTGCTGGTTGCCCCACACAGAGTTCTGGCCGAACTCTGTGTGTCGGGGGGCTGAAGCGGATTTCAGGATGAGTTTTCATCATTGGATCTAATCCAACGGTCCAGGTTGGTTGCGGGATTAGGGAGATATATTGAGTTTTCTCAACCCTAATTCATTATCGTATTATCGCATTGGACAACACAAGTTTGAGAGAGAAGGAGGCAAGAGTGCCATTACAACTTCGGAGAAGAAGACGGCGGATTGAAGGTCGCTGTTCGAAGGAGATCGTGTTCGGGTAATCTCTACTCGTCGTTCTCGCTCTTTGTAGCCTTGTAATCATTGTTCTTATCTCTGAGTGTTGTGGGGATCCGATTTGGATCGGGAGGAGTTTGTAGAGGGTGTAATTCTTCTATTCCATTAGTGGAGGCTTCTCAGGGTTGGACTCCGATCGTCCCGTGGTTTTTTCCCGCAAGGGTTTCTACGTCAAAAATTCTCTGTGTCTGCGTGATTGTTTTTTGTGTGCTTGTTTTTGGGTTCGTGCGTTGTTTGCTCGGTCCTCTCGCAGGTACTCTCCGGTTTGGGGAAAGGTTTCCGCGCATCTTTTCCAACAAAAATTACATATAGTATGGCCCTAGATTAATACCTAGGTTGTTGTAAATGTATTATATGATTAAAAACTTATTTATTTACTAATTATTTTTTGTCATATATATTAGATAAATTAGGTACATTTTTGTGACACCGAAATGTACAAATTGAGCCTAGAAGGCCTAGTATATATATATATATATATATATATATATATATATATATATATATATACACTATTCTTTTTATATATGTTAGGTTGATACAAGTATTGACTTAAGAACGTGTCCGATATGACCTAGAAAATCTATATTTGGGCATAGTAAAGTTGTGGAAGTATTTTTGGATAAGTATGACTTAAATAATTATTTAAAAAAACCTATGTTCTGATTTTAATTGTCATTATTAAATTTTATAATTTTATTTGAAGTCTAGACCATAGGTTTGGTTATTTATTTTAGTTGGGTCACGTATAGGAAAATGTCTAATTATACAACCAAAGTTTTATAAAAAATGTCACTTAGGACTCATGGGTTAGAATGTTTTACTAAGTTATTAGGTTATAATTTTGAAGGTAGTCTCTATGATTAAGAAAAGAAGATAAGGAATTAATACTAGAGAACTTTGGGTATAAATCCTATGTCGCACCAATGCAAGGAAACCTCTTATGACTAATTTATAGAAATTTACGTATAAAGAATAATCCTAAGGAACGCTTAGAACTTAGTTTATATGAATATTTAGAATATATGTACATTTAGAGACTAGAAGGATAGTGACTTACCTACGTTCCTAATTATTTAGTTATAAACGTTTGTTAGAAGCTAGTTTTTCCTGTTAATATGATAGTCTAGTGTCATGTTGTATTTATAGAAGGTAATTAGATGTTATAGATAAATGATAACTTTAGATTACTAAGTAAATTCATAATAATTATTATAGGCTCCCGGGACACTTCGACTACTAGTCAAGGATCTGGATCGCAGCTCTTTTTTCTTGGAGATCCAGGCAAGTATACCTTGCGTTATTTTTACTGTATTAAATATTAATATTATTATCATGTTACGATGTTCTAGTTGTAGTGTAAGGTCGCGTCTGAGAATGCCTCGGGTACAATCGGCGAAGGCATCGATGTGAGTTGTGTTGACTTAGTTCTAGTAGACCCACCTAAAGTTGCGGAGTTATTTTTATATCTCCCAGACATTGACACATATTATTATACGACAGTGTGAGTGATGATGAGTTCATGATGGACACAGGCTTATGAAATCGACTAGCTATCAATGTAAGGAGCAAGTGTGACGGCGTAATGAATAGTTTAGAGAGTTTTAGATTAGATTTTACTTGGCCTATAGTTACGAGATATTCAGGTTATAGACACGACTTGTGCATTGGCATTGGGTAGGGAGGATCATTAGTAGGTGTATGGGACAGCCAAATTAGTCTACCGTAGTATTCGGATGAAACTACGGAGTTATGATTACATGTTTTTAGTGCCTCAATAACGTTGTAGCATTATTGTAGGACTATATATGCTATCGGTATATCAAGCGATGGTCGCTAGCACTACGCTATGTCGATTGATGATATATGTCAGTGTATATATGGTATCTAGCCAGGGGCTATGCAAGAGATTACTATTGAGCTTATCCTACCCATACATTCCAAAGTTATCCTCAAGTGTATTTACATAGATGGTTAGTACACCTTAATGTTTATACAATATTTGCTTTATGGCATATATTTTGTATCGTTTTACGTCCCTCTGAGGACCTGGTTTCCTGCCAGATTACAGAGTTGGTTGATATGGTGACTTGCTGGAGTTGATGATAGGAATATCGGATTTGAGGTATATTGTAGCTAGATGTTTATCTTTATTTGTTAATCTATTATCCTTCTATTGCGTGTTACCTACTATTGTAGTCTAGTTTTGCAAGCCCACTATTCTTCGAGTTTGCTCGGACATGTGTATCAGAGGGCGGCCGACTATATTACATTATGTCTTTTCTTGTTCTATTTACTTATATGTGGATTGAGACTAGTTGACATAGCATAAATATAATATTTTTACAGCGTAGTACATCTGGGTATGTCCATTAAATTGGAGAACATATTCCAGATCGTATTAGCTGGCATCATCTCGTTCAAGTTCCTAGGAATTTTGGGCTGGAGCGTGATAGGAATGATCAATATGATCGAGGCTCGATAAAGTTATATTTAATATTATATAGGCACGATCAAATACGAAAACGACGCGATTGGGCATCATTAAGAACAATCAATTGTTTGACACGATTAATTTCTAAGGATCAAAATCACTTGATCACGAGTAAAATCAAGGCTCAGACGTGCTTAATAAATTTGGAATGACTACAATCACTTAGGCACAATTCGGGAATAAGCTACGAAGAACATTAAAACCTAGGCATGGTTAGGATTGAAATCTGAGCACGAGCGACTATAGAATCAAAATTTAGGAATGTTAGAAACGATCAAACCCAAATTTTGATACGACAAAGTTCATAATCAAATCAGTTGTCATGATCGTAGATCAAATTTTAAGCACAATTTATGAGTTAAGGTTAGCATGTATAGTCATGATTATTAGAATCATGACCACTGGAATCAAAGTCGTCTATTTATACCAGGTCATCTAGGCATGACCAACATTAAGAATAGTGGCTAAATCAAATTATGATTATCACAGAACTAGTCATTATTAAGAATTTAAATCGAAGGTTTAGGCACGAGCGATAATAGCATTGAAATCCAAACATGATCGAATTCTTCACGATCAAGGATAAGGTCAATCTAATCTTAATCAAAATAGTATTTAGATACAGTGAAGAATATAATCGTAGTCTAGGCATGAGCAGTAAAGGATTTAAATCCAAGTCATGATCATCTTTTCAACCATTGGAATACAGTCAATAATCAAGAACTTTGGCATGATAAAGAAGATGACCAAAACCGGTTGGTCACGATCAAGGATGATCAAAATTTAGCGATGTTGAATTTAAGGAATGATTCAAGGACAAGAAAGTCGAATCTCTTGCAATAGAAAAATTAAAATATATATATATGATATGCAAAAGGAGGTCAAATCATCTTATTCCACTTCGACTACTACCAGATTATCTAATCATCCTTTCCTAATTATGTCTTTTTCTTACGAGCCCAAACATACCACTACAAATCATGTTCCTCAATCATAAAAATCAAACCCTTATAATCTTATATCATGAAGATCAAATTCTCCTATAAACTATAGGCTTGAAGTTTATCCCACTCATGAGTTTTTTCATAACTCCTCATATTTCTTTTTGGTTTTTTAGTCTATTATCAACTTAGTCATCTTGAAGTTCAAATTCCTCTATCTTATCTTTAATTTAGACCCGAAATCTCTGAATCAGGTTTATAAAATATCCTTGAACATTGTTCAAATCATACTCCTCGAAATACTCAAATTTAATGCCGCCACTAACATAAAAAAAAATTATTCTCCATTATTTAAAGTTGATTTCATATTTCCTTCAACTTATACCTTCAAATATTATCCTTCTTAAATTAAAAGTCCCACAAGGGCCTTAAACTTTCCTCTAATTTTTCTCTAATTCAAAAATCTTGTGTCCTACCATTTCTTAATCATTCTCTTACCAATCTTTGTTCAATTTTATGTCATCACCGCATGTAGTCATAAGCTTCCTTCTATGTATTTGGATTCCTAATTTTTTGTGTTTAGTCTTAATTCTATAATGTAATGTCCCAAGAATCAGTAATAACAACAAATCATTTAAATTCTCAAAAATCAAATCGCTCTCGAATATCCTCATCAGTTCTAAAAATACAACTACAAAATATTGCAGTTCTCACCATTAATGTATATTCCATTGTTCTTCTTTCTTGAATCCTCATACGTTTTTCCTAAAGTAATCCCTACTCAAATAATTCTCCAAGTGTAATCATTTCCTAGTTGATACTACCGATCTCTTGATTTGTTTCCAGTCTTTGTCATACCTTTCTCCTACTAATTCTTTCTCAATGTTCAATATCCCATATTCCTACGATTACCATATGATAAGAAATTCCGTCCCTTTCGAGCTAGATGATTACGATACTTCATCGGCCTTTCCCAAGTAGAGAGATACGAGAATTCAAGAGATTTTAAAGTGTAGCTAACAGATTTAGATAGGAGATAGTTTGATGGATGTAAGTAGGACAAAGATAATAAGACAAAGAAAATAATGATAGGAATTGTTCTTGCCCATCTGGTCGTAATGAAGTCGTTGTCCTTTAATTTTTCTTGCACTTGTCCAAAATTAACGAACGCAAAAATTTTTAACATCCAAGGTGTTCACCTTTGTCTTAATAATCAACCTTTCCTTACTAAATCCTCTTCGCATCTCTAAGTCACTAGTTATCAACTACTAATAAACTTATGGTCTAATCTCCATAACTATGGTCCTTTATCCATATAACATCAAAATCGTCAGTCTTCTAATATCAAAATTTTCCATCACTCTTATCATTCACAGATGTTAACTTTACGTCATTGAAACTTTCTCTTAATGAAGTCATAAGAATCTAGTCCCAATATTTATCTTATTTATGCAACCTCAATTATTGTTCATAATCAAAAAAAATTGTTGACAATCATGTAGAAATCATAATTCCAATATATGTGACCATTCTTAAAACTCCATGTGTCATTAACTGATTACACTTGTATGACCCTCTGGCTTTGTCAAATCCTCTAAATTAGTTGTAACCCCTAAGTGTCCCTAATCCAATTCTCAGTCATCATTCCTGCAAATTTATTCTAATCCTTCTACTATTTCCGTCTCGGTAATTCCTTAAAATTGAAAATTTCATCCCTTGTGTAATAATCGTGTCTCGTGCCACCTTCTTGACTACTCAAGCAAGAAGACAACTCAACATTTTTTTGATGGCTCTTACCACTTATATAATTTTATAAAACTATTTAATATTATTATTTTTTCCTTGTCGCAAGTCCATATAATACTATCCTATATTTTTCAAAATTACAATTCATATTTATGAATCATTACCGACATGACTATATAATGCTTATTTCTCAGAATTTGTTATCTTTCATTTATTTCTCAAACCTATTTCATCAAACTCTCAAGCCACATTGTACTATCTTGGTCGAAATTCAAAATTCCTTGAATATGACCTAAAATAATTCTCGACCTTCATGGACAATATTCGACTAATCGTTTTCTCTTCTTATCCCAAATGGTTATAAGTCCAACTTTTACTCTTTGTTCCTTCTAGAGTCCGTAAACTCACCTTAATGCAAGAATAAGGTTCAGCAATGGACAAATATTCAGAATCAGGATGAGCAAAAGCAAGTAAAAATAGACTCAACATAGTTTTCGAAGTAGAATTCTCAGGGGTCATCCCTAGAATCTATCAAAGGATCCTAGTATTTGATTGAGTACCAAATCTCTAAAATATTCTATGAATCAAATCAAAATCCTAGGGCAGGCTAGCGGTAGTATGGCTAAGCCTAAGTACTACCACGATTTTATATTAGTTGTGAAGACATACCTGCATGGGCCACCATAAAAATGTGTCATGACCCGCATCGGGATATCAGGCACGAGTACGTGGGCTATGCCCAACCTACGCCACATTATCGGCGGTAGAGCGCTGTTAAGTACCCAGCAAAATCTTAACATCTAAATGATCGATAATAACTATACATACTCAAATCACAAACAACTAAGGAAGATATGAAATATGAAAGACAGAAATACACTGAATCAACTAGGGTCTACAATGATCATATAAGACAAGAATATATCGGGGACGAATTCGATAATGAAAACACAGTCTAAATAAAGAAGAAATGGCCTAGAGCTCTCAGGAGTCAACTCACGGTCAATGGAACATTGAGATATGTCTCAGTTAGAATCGTCTTATAGTCCAAGAATATGGGGCATAATAACTCCTAAAATATAGTTATCCAGTCAGAATTGGAGCGAAGTACATAAACTAACAGCAGTTCCATTAATTTGACAAAAACTATAAATAACAGCAAGCAATGAAATACATTATGGATAAGTAGAACTGAACAATAGAAAAGTAGGGAAATCATGTGAGCATGTCATGGTAATAATGTACTGTAGGAAATCAGGAGTACAGTGTAACAGCAAGTAATAATATGGAATAGAATATGTACTACTACTAAACAGTGCCTTGAGATATTAGTTTATTATGTGATCGAATTGGGACTAGGATCAGACTATCCATATGACCGGCTTTTACAAGTACATGTACAGGTAAACCTGGTAATCAGGCCGGCCATACATGGAAGCTATGCACAAGTACAAGTAAGGTCAGGCTATACCCTACGTGTGGCGAGGGTGAGCTATGCACAAGTGAGTAAACAAGTAGGGGTATAATCACATAATCTTCTAATATCTCTCCAATCCTCGACTAGTATAATGGATCCAACCATGGCACGTTATGATACGGGATTATCTAAGTGGGTTGCAAATTCGCTTAGGAATCGGCGTCTATACAAGTACAAGAACAATAATCAAGAACGAGTCATATACTAGTATATCAGGATAACCGAAAATAACATCTCATGATGGAATCCAAGCTATACCAATTTCTATACTCGTGTGTCAGGTATCAAGCATAACACTATAAACTGATATCATAGAGACTATCAAGGCAATGGAAACTATCAGAGAATGTACTCGCCTAAATTTGGTTGGAGTCGACGTGCGCGACACGAACATGTCGACACAGAATAGGTACGATGCTATGCTCCATAAGATGGTCCCAAACGATGGCACAGACGGTCCCGTCGAGTCCAGAATAGTCCAAATAGCCTAGTTTGGTATATAGAAGTCCAAAATCAGAGTTCGGCACGATAATTGAATCAAGAAATAGGAAACGACTATAAAAGTCACGATTTACGATTTAAAGGAGAAACATCACTAACACATATAATTATTTTGGAACATATTTAGATGCTAAGTTTCTATTAGTAAAATATTTAAAATAGCATTTGAAAATAGTTACTTAGGCAAAGTCCTTAATTTTGGTAAATATAATTTATAGATTTTATATATATATTTTTTTTATATATAGAATTTATAGATTTTATATATCTTTTTTTATATATTATATTTTTTTATAATATTTAGATTTTATAGATTATATATATATATATATTTATATATATATATATATATATATATATATATATATATATATATATATATATATATATATATATATATATACATATATATATATATACATATATATATATATATATATATATATATATATATAATATATATATATATATATATATATATATATATATATATATATATACCTCAAAATATACAATATTTTAGTTTTAGCCAAATCAAATTTTTGACACCAAATAGATTCAAATCCAATTGTAATTTATAATCTAAAATATTCATTAATTAATTAATTAAAATATAAATATAATTAGACATAATATTCATAAATAAATTTATTTAGTTTATATCAAAATATACGTATATATACTATACCTCTCCAAAAATTTAATACTAATGGTAGGAAACCCTAATGGTATATTTATAAAATGTAATATGTGGTAGGAAAAATTAGTGGAACACTAACTGCTAACCACAATAATAACTACTAACCACTAGTTTAATTAGTTAATCTAGTTGTTAGCCATTAATTTATTTAGTTAATAATTAGTAGCTAATTACAATTTAGCTACTAATTACCAAAGACTGGCTAAATCCCAAGCTCTAGTCCACAATCCAAGCCAATGGCTTGGTAGGCTAAAAGTAGGACCGAAATGGTCTTAGCCTGATACGAGGGAAATCAAATAACCACCCAATTATTATAAACCTTTATGACTAAGATAAAATAGTTAATAAAATATTTTTGTTTATAAATTACAACTCGACAAATATTTTCTTTATATAAAAATAAATATTTAGAAATCATAGATTTTCTCGAAACGAGCAGGAAATTCAATTAAGATGAAATTTCATATAATATAGTTTTTAAAACCAAGGACTCACCAAAATACCGTTAGCACTTTACGATCAAAAATACTCTCAATATTAAAATTTACGATTTTCCAAGGTTTGAGAAAATTAGTAAAAATAGAAATTTTAAAAATAAAATAAAAAATCCAGAATTCGGTTAACGGATGTTACACCCTAGACTGTTTTAGGCTCGTATAGCCTACCCATAACATGTTGAAGGAGAGCAGCACGCGCCGGTGCAACTTTCACCTGGCGCACCAGCAGCATCATTCTCCGTTCCTTCCCAGGCGTGTGACTCTAAGAAGTACAATGATCAAATTCTGCCAAGGGGATACGCGCCTATCAATATGCACAGAAACGACTCATCCCAAGGCAAACTCAATGCCTCGGACCGCTTGGGTGGTGATAAGCCCCAGGCGTGTGAAGAAAAAGATGCTGCATATTGCAGGCCTAAGTCAAATACGAAGGTGGGAGCTATATGTGCTAGGCTCGCCACGGCTGTCGTGCCAACAATTGGAGTGAGACGTGCGCCTCTAATGGTTACACGCACACCTGATAGGAAGATTTATAGGTCCTACCAACGTGTTTGTGCGCCAAGGCGAGACCAATCTCCTTAATCTCCCAAATTCTCAGAAGTACGACATGCAGAGGAGCTGGGTACAGATGTACTTTCACTTACATGCCACAGCACTCGGTCTACCCGGGGGCTTCAAGAGGGCATAAAAGTGAACCTTTCTTCTCACGACCTTCGTCATGTGTCACCTCCAATTTTCGAAAATAGGGGTATTTTGGTCATTTTCTACTTTAGAATAATTTTGGAATTATTTTATTATTTATGATATTATTTGGGGGTTATTTGAGTCGGATTCGAATTTTAACTCAATCCGACTTGTATCGGGGACCCGGGGTTAGCTTTGACTCTAGTGGGATCCACTCATTAGTTAGACATGGCCCACATGATAAAAATTAAGTTAGTATGTTAGACTAATATTCATGACTAGGTTTGGTTTAATTAGAGACTTAAAACTAGACTAATTTAGCCTCAAACTAAAATATATTCTTAATTTAAATTAATAGGACAAGTAGGGAGTATTTTAGATATTAGAAAATAGGGACACCTTGCTATTGTTGGCCGACCACATAGGAGGGATAGGGTTGAGCCTCTCATTTGTTATTATCCACAAAAAACTCTCTCTTGTTCTTTCCCAAATTAGAGAGGAGCCTCCATTGATTCCACCTCAAAAATAAATCTATTTATTCATCAATCCTCTTCTTTTCTTCTCTATTTCAATCTAGTGGAGAAGCTAGCTAGTTTGGGAAGTTTTGGATCTTGTTCGTGTCCTTTTTGGAGATCTCTTCGTGTCGGTGTCGTATCGGAAGGAGTTTCTTTGGATTTGATCTCCCGGAAGGTAAAATCTCCCCTATATTTCACTCCTATATGTATTTAGCTAGGACCATTTTGAATCCATAGGAATGACCCCCATGGTTGTGTCTCCATTTGTGTCCATTTTGGATCCATTTGGAGTTCATTAGGATGTGTCCTTGTATAGTTTTGTGTCCAAGTGGGAAACCCCTAATTTTGGACACATCAAGTGTTTGATATATTGTGTGAATGATTATTTATGATTTTAATCTCAGATTTTGGATGATGGAGATGTGTTCTTGAGTATCAATACATGTTCTTCATGGTATCTTAATGTATCATATTGTATTATATATGTATATATATATATATATATATTTTATATATATATATATATATATATATATATATATATATATAAATAATATATATATATATATATATATATGTATATATATATGGACACTAAAAATATATATATCTATATACATTTTCATGTGTGTGTGTGTGTGATCTTTATATATATGTTATGGTGTGTGTGGTGTAGTTTGTTTTGGTATTGGTTGTGTGTGAGTTTGAGTGAGAGTGGAGGAGAGTAGAGAGTTAGAGAGTGAAAAAAGAGGGTGTTAGAGAGGGATATAGAGAGTGTTAGAGAGAGTGAAGGGGAGCTGCTGTCCTCAGGACAGCAGCAGGTCGGGAAGGAGCTGCTGCCCATGGCAGCAGCAGTCGGTTACTGTAGCAGCAGGTAGGGACTGCTGTATTGCAGCAGTATGAGGGAGCCACTAATCCATTTATCCAGCCATCTATTAATCCCCTCTATTTATATCACCATTCATTCAGCCACCCATACACAATTCAGCCCCAACCATTCATTAATCCATTCATCCATCCACCAGCAGCCACCTATTAATCCCTTCATCCATTCATCCAGTCATTCATACATCTGTTATCCCCCTCTATTCACCCAGCCATGCATCTATACATCCATATCACCATTCATCCACCATACATTCATTCATCTATCCATCCTTTCACCCATTCAGTCATTCATTTATTCATCCCTTCACCATTCATCCACCATACATTTATTCACACATCCATTTATTCATCCATTCCTCCCAAGTCATTCACCCATTCATCCATTATTCACTCATTCATCCATCTATTCATCCATTCATACACCCATTCATTCACAAATTCATTCACACATTTCTCCAATCCATTTCAGTCCCTTAAACCCTTTGTGATATGTGTGTGTGTGAGTGCCTATGAGAGGTTTAAATAGGAGGATAATATGTTAGAGGATATTGCTAGATAGGATAATTGGTTAGTAAGGCATGTTAGATGTTAGTTCATAGGTTAGTTCCTATGATAGTGTTAGCCTATATATTAGAGTTAGGTTTAGAAGTTAGTGTTGGTTAGAAGTTAGATAGAGAGTAAGTATTGTAGAGAGTTAGAATGATAGAAGTTATAACGTAAAAGAATAGCTAGTTAAGGTAATTAGCTAACTATAAGGTATATGATTTAAGGTTTAAGATATAAGTAGAATTGGGTTCCCTTGGTTGGTAATGGTCAGAAATAGTGCTCCTAGACTAGTTTTGACCTCGATTGACCGTTTTGACCAAAAGTCAACAAAAGTCAACCAAAAGTCAAACTTAGCCTAAAAGTGACTAGAATTGACCCGAAGCCAAACCAGAGTTGACCAGTTGACCAGTTGACCAAAAGTCAACTGTAAGTCAACCTTTGACCCAGGTTGACACGGTTTGACCTAGTTTGACTTAGACTTGTATATCATGACTTAAATTAGTTTCTCTTTCATTATTAAACCTTGTTTTGACTTATAGTATCTCATCTTTAGGTCTGTGATTACTCTGAGCATATGTTCACCTTATCATCTCAGGACCATAGGCGAGTACATTCACTGATAGTTTTCATTGTCTTGATATCTGTTATATCCGATTCAGTTGTAGTGTCTTACTTGATTTCTCGACACGATAGTTTACGGACTAGTATATGTTGGTTCATGACATGAGATGTTGTTCCTAGATTTTCTTGGTATATTGGTATATTTCCTGTCTTGTTCCCTGTACTTGTATAGACACAGATTCCTATGGGAACTTGTTACCCTCTTATGGAATCCCATATCATGATGTGTAATGTCCGGATCTATTATACTGTTCGGGGATGGGGAGTTATTAGTGGTTGTGTGATCAAAATCCTTACTTGTTCTACACACTTGTACTTGTTACTTGTTCATAGCTATACCCTCGCTCACGACGGGTAAAGCCTGACCCTACTTGTTCATAGCCTTCCATGGTGGCCGGCCTGATCCTGCTCTATTGTACACTTGTTTATAGCCGATCAGATGGAAAGCCTGATCATGATTCCCAAGCCGATCACATAACGCTCTAATAATTCAAGGCACATTTTATATTTATTTTATCGTATCATATATCCTGCTTAGTTCTACATTCAGTACTTTTTTTCACCATGCTATGATATTTATTACTCATATGTTCTATATGCTCTTATGCTAAACCTTGATTGGAGGCTAAGTTCTATTCGGGAGAAGGGTTACAACCCCGATCCTTGTTTGGTTTACGGGTTGTAACTCGGCTTTCGAATAGCTCCTAAGTCATCCTATATCTTTGTCTTGTATTTTATTATAATTGTCTCTTATAGAATTTGTCAATTCATATGGAATTGCTGTTGGTGTTTGTACTTGCTTATTTTTCTGACAG
Organism: Iris pallida; assembly: GCA_029216955.1. Lineage (NCBI taxonomy): Eukaryota > Viridiplantae > Streptophyta > Magnoliopsida > Asparagales > Iridaceae > Iris > Iris pallida. The sequence continues at coordinate 3,371,015 of JANAVB010028395.1, forward strand.
GATATCGTTGATATATTACAGATGATTCTGAGGCAGACTGCTCGACCTAATATGGGATCGAGATAGATGGAGACTTAGTCCAGAACCGTGGCCTGATAGTTGAGCCACTAGAATTTGCACACCCAATGTAGTATAGCTTAGTTAGGTTTGCCTGGACTGCGATCCAGCTAGTGCTATCAGACTGTAGTATTCTATATTATATTTTGTGACTCTGTGATGTTGTTTATATCTCTGGGCTTGTGTTGCATCTTGAACTTATTTCCTGTTTTCACTTCTATCATATTTTTATTTCGTGCTATCTACCTTAGTTTTATCTTGTGATTGAGTTATGCCATATTATATTCCTCCGTACGGAGATGACAGGTACCTTTATACTGTTTTAGTTATAGAATTTACACACGACCTATACAGCGTTATACCGCCGATTCTGTAGCGTAGGCTGGACTTACCCACGTGTTCGTACCCCTAATCAGGGTGTGGGTCGTGACATATTTTTATAGTGGCCTATGGAGGTTTGTGTCGCAGTTAGTACGATCTCGTAATGGTGCTCGACTTAGAGTACTAATTACGAGCGTACGATTAGGACATAGGATCTAGGATATGATAGGAGTTACTTAATCACATTTTAGGAAATTTTTGATCTTTTGATTACCATGACAACTCTTTTGCATTGAATTTAATTGTCCTTCTTTGATATTCCCTATTATGTTCTATATTGATTCCTTGTTTCAATCTATCCTCAGGATGACGTTTACTCGCTCTCAGGCAGCAGGATCTAGTGCTGTTCTAGAGAGGCCCAATCCGGTAGGACCTCCACCTCCGGCTGAGGGAGGTGCAGTTGAGGGAGTTGCCACCTCAGTTCCTGCCCTTCAAGAGAAAGTAGCAGCGACGGTTCCAGGAGGTCTTCCACCTCCAGCTGCGGGACCGTCCATAGTCATTCCTGAGACTCTTCCACCGTCGCCACCGCTACCGACTGATGCACAGCAGATGATGGCCCTTCTACAACAGATGTTGCAGACCCAGAGGGTCCAGGTCGAGGCACAGCAGCATCAGGCTGACGCATCTCATCGCCAGCCAGAGGTGTTACGACAGAGCATAGAGAACTCCCACCAGCTGACGATGTCAGCAGTTGAGAGGGTTGTACCGGGTACAATTTAGGGTGCTCTAGTTCAGCAGCAGGGTCAGAGGAGGCCTGGCACATGTCTAGATTTCAGGAAGATGAACTCGAGGGACTTCAAGGGTACCGAAGGTATCCTGTATGCAGATGACTGGTTAGAAGATGTCCAGCGGAGCCTGGAGTTAGCAGAGGTCCCGAAAGGGCTTTGGGTGACGTCTACGGCGAGTCAATTTTTCGATATCGCCTTGACTTGGTTTTATACGGATCCTCGTGCATCGATGAGGGGTTTGACATGGAAGAACTTCAAGCGGCTCTTTAAGGAGAAGTTCTACCCCGATGTGGCTCTGACAGCTCTAAAGGGCCAGTTCGTAGGATTGGTGTAGGAGAACTCATCGGTGGACGAGTATGTAGCGTAGTTCTTTCGTCTGAGTAGGTTTGTACCAGATCTGATCCAGAATGAGGGATATAAGGCCTACAAGTTTCGGAGGGGCCCTATTCATGCGGTTCGCACTCGTACTTTCGGGTGACGCGATACGACCTTCGAGCATATACTGATGGAGGCACAGATAGCTGAGGAGGACTTTGGCCTCAAGCCGAAGAGGGGAAGCGATATTCTTGGAGCGAGCTCTAGTGCGGGGCCGATGAAGCGCCCTCACTTCCAGCAAAGGCAGTTTCAGTAGCAGTCTTAGTTACAGCTTCACCAGGCACCAGCACGTGCCCACCAACAGCAGGGTCAGGGCCAGAGACAGGCCATGCAGTGTGCTTTCTGCGGGAAGCTGTGGCACACCCGGGAGGTTTGTAGGATGAGACTGGGAGTTTGTTTATTCTGTGGAGCTTCAGATCACCAGATAAAGAACTGTACTACTCGTGTAGCCAGACAGGCAGGCCACGACAGAGTGCAGCAGGCTAGAGGACCAGTAGCTCAGCAAAGAGGTCCTCCACTTCAGACCCAGCAGTAGCGCTTCGTATAGCTCCAGAAGGGAGCACCTGCGGGCAGGGTGTTTGCCTTGACAGCAGAGGAGGTAGAGCCAGTAGGTGATGTTGTGCCAGGTCACGTTTTCCTTGATTCTTTCCCTGCTTTTACCTTGTTTGATTCTGGTGACACATATAGTTTTGTGTCTGTTTTCTTTGCTCTAAGGCACAATATTATTGCTGAGTATATGGGTAGGACTTCCAAGATATTGACCGGAGGAGGCATTGTCCTGGTTAATAATATCTGCAAGGGGCAGAGAGTTACATTAGGAGGCCGGGATTTGAGTGCTGGCTTGCTCGTAATGCCACTTCCGAGGTACAACATGGTACTCGGAATGGATTGGTTGAGCATGCACCATACTAGTACAGACTGTAGAGGAGGTAGGGTTCTGTTTAGGCCGCCGGAAGAGCCAGAGTTTGTGTTTGCCAGGGGAGCAGCTGAGCCGGGAGATGGGTTCTGTGGAGCTTTATTGGCGGGGCAGGCATTGCCGCATCCATTGATAGCTGATTTTATGGATGTCTTTCCCGAGGAGTTACCTGGGATGCCGCTAGATAGAGACATTGAGTTCTCTATAGACTTAGAATCGGGCGCTGAGCCTATTTCACAGTACGTCTATAGGGTCAACAACAGCCAGTTGGCAGAGCTGAAGAAGCAAGTCGACGAGCTGCAGGACAAGGGATTTATCAGATCCAGTTCATCACCTTGGGGTGCGCTAGTTCTGTTTGTACCGTAGAAGGATGGTACGATACGCATGTGTATCGATTATAGAGTGCTCAACAACCTTACTATCAAGAACAAGTATTCGTTGCCGAAGATTGACGACTTGTTCGATCAGTTGAGCGGCACGAAGGTGTTTTCGAAGATAGAGCTGAGGTCCGATTATCATCAGCTGAAGGTAAAGTAGGAAGATGTTCCAAAGATCACTTTTCGGACTCAATACGGCCAATACGAGTTCACTATCATACCATTTGGGTTGACCAACGCCCCAGCAGTGTTCATGAACTTGATGAACAAGGTATTCCATCAGTACCTTGACAAGTTCGTGGTGGTCTTCATAGATGACATCTTGGTCTACTCGAAGATGCCGGAGGATCATGAGGAGCATCTGAGGATTGTGCTCGAGACTCTGAGGAAGGAGCAGTTGTACGAGAAGCTTATGAAGTACGAGGTCTTCTTGGACCAGGTCGAATTTTTAGGTCATGTTTTGAACGAGTACGGGATCTCTGTGGACCAAAAGAAGATTACAGCGGTGGAGTCTTGGTTTACACCCAGTTCAGTTGCCGAGATTTAGATCTTTCTGGGTTTGGCTGGCTATTATCGAAAGTTCGTCCAGGACTTTTACGAATTACGGAGCCGATGACTAGACTCACCAAGAAGGATATAGAGTTCGTTTGGACTGAGGAATGCCAGGCCGTCTTCGATGAGCTGAAGAAGAGGTTGACATCAGCACCGATCTTGACATTACCATCTGGGACCGGTGATTTCTCGATCTACAGCGACGCTTTTGGCAGGGGTTTGGGTTGTTTTCTTCAGCAGCATGGAAAGGTGATTGCCGATGCATTTAGGCAGTTGTGTACTCATGAGAAGAACTACCCGATTCACGATCTGGAGTTGGCCGATGTTATTTTTGCCTTGAAGTTGTGAAAACACTAATTGTATGGAAAGCGGGTTGAGATCTTCACTGATTACAAGAGCTTGAAGTACGTGTTCACTCAGAAGGAGCTGAATATGCGACATAGATGGTAGCTCGAGCTGATGAAGGATTTCGATATCGCCGTACAGTACCATCCAAGAAAGGCCAACGTAGTTACAGATGCCTTGAGCAGGTATCCAGTAGCTATGTATCTGACGGCAGATCATCATCTTTTGGATGACCTGGACAGTTTGGGAATCGAGGTGATTATTTCGAGCAAAGAGGTACAGATGTGGGGCTTACAGATTCAGTCTGAGTTAATGGACAGAGTCATATCAGCACAGTATGATGATGTTGCCCTGAGGAGCATCAGGGAGCAGATACGGGCAGTATTGCTCGATGATTTCTCTATTGCCGAAGATGGGTCACTACGGCACGGTGCTAAACTGTGCGTTCTGAGTAGAGAGCTTCGGGAGAAGGTTCTTCATGAGGTACATCGCTCTCAGTACTCTATACATCCTGGGGCCAACAAGATGTACAGAGATCTGATGGAGCACGTTTGGTGGTACGGTATGAAGCACGAGGTTGCTTAGTTTGTATCTCGCTGCTTGGTATGTCAACAGATAAAGGCCGAGAGACAGAGGCCTGGTGGGTTGCTACAGCCACTACATATTTCTGAGTGGAAGTGGGAGCACATCACCAAGGACTTTGTGTCCGAACTTCCACGATCTCCTGGAGAGAATGACGCGATTTGGGTCATAGTTGATAGATTGACCAAATCGACCCACTTCTTGCCTTTCAAAGTGGGGTTGTCTACGGAGAGGCTGGCAGAGTTGTACGTTCGTCAGATCGTGAGATTGCATAGGGTTCCTGTGAGCATAGTTTCATACCGGGATAGTCATTTCACTTTCCACTTCTTGAGGAGTTTGCAGACTAGCTTGTGCACCTCACTCAAGTTTAGTACCACTTATCATCCACAAACAGACGGGCAGTCAGAGAGGACTATCCAAACTTTGGAGGATATGCTTCACACGTGTGTGCTTGATCTCGGGGGTTTTTGGGAGGACCATCTTTACCTGGTAGAGTTTGCTTACAACAACAGCTATCAGGACAATATAGAGATATCGCCATTCGAGGATCTATACGGACGGAGATGCCGTACTCCCTTGTCATGGGACGATGTCGACGAGAGAGTGCTGCTTGGACCGAAGATGGTAGTGGATGCATCTGAGAAGGGCAGGTTGATTAGAGACAGACTTCGGGTGGCTCAGGATAGGCAACGACATTGGGCCGATAGCCGCCGAAGACCGTTAGAGTTCGAGGTTAGTTTCAATTCTTGTTTGTGATGCTTGTGATTATTTGATTGTCTTGTGTGTTGAGTTTTTTTTATGTCTACGCTGGTGCTTTGGTGTTACTAAAGATTTCTCCATGTGTTGCTGCTGAGGCGGTACGTAGCAGACCCCAGCCATGTATTAGACCATTCAGCGATCGAGGTGGGGCCTACTCTTCACTACCCAGAGCAGCCAGTGGAGATTCTGGATCGTAGAAAGAAGGTGCTCCGGAACCAGGTTATATCCTTGGTTTGTGTTGCATGGAGGCATCACTCTCCAGGTGAGTCTACCTGTGAGAGGGAGGACGACATGCGGGAGCGTTTTCGTTATCTCTTCGAGCCCCGAGGTATAATTCTTTTGTTTTTACATGTGATTTCGGTGATTGCTTGTTTTAATTTTGAGGACAAAATTTTTTAAGGTGGATAGATTTGTCACCCCCAGTTTCCAAGAACAGGGGTATTTTGGTTATTTTCCACTTTAGAATAATTTTGGTATTATTTTATTATTTATGATATTATTTTGGGGTTATTTGAGTCGGGTTCGAATTTCAACTCAATCCGACTTGTATCGGGGACCCGGGGTTAGCTTTGACTTTAGTGGGACCCACTTATTAGTTAAACATAGCCCATATGATAAAAATTAAGTTAGTATGTTAGACTAATATTCATGACTAGGTTTGGTTTAATTAGAGACTTAAAACTAGACTAATTTAGCCTCAAACTAAAACCTATTCTTAATTTAAATCAATAGGACAAATGGGGGGTATTTTAGACATTAGCAAATAGAGACACCTTGCTAATGTTGGCCGGCCACATAGGAGGGGATAGGGCTGAGCCTCTCATTTGTTATTATCCACGAAAAACTCTCGCACTTGTTCTTCCCCATATTAGAGAGGAGCCTCCATTGATTCCACCTCAAAAATCAATCCATTTCTTCATCAATCCTCTTCTTTTCTTCTCTATTTCAATCTAGTGGAGAAGCTAGCTAGTTTGGGAAGTTTTGGATCTTGTTCGTGTCTTTTTTGGAGATCTCTTCGTGTCGGTGTTGTATCGGGAGGAGTTTCTTTGCATTTGACCGCCCGGAAGATAAAATCTCCCCTCTATTTCACTCCTACATGCATTTAGGACCATTTTAAATCCATAGAATGACCCCCATGGTTGTGTCTCCATTTGTGTCCATTTTGGATCCATTTGGAGATCATTATGATGTGTCCTTGTATAGTTTTGTGTCCAAGTGGGAAACCCCCAATTTTGGACAAACCAAGTGTTTGATATATTGTGTGAATGATTATTTATGATTTTAATCTCAGATTTTGGATGATGGAGATGTGTTCTTGAGTATCAATACATGTTCTTCATGGTATCTTAATGTATCATATTATATATATATATATATATATATATATATATATATTTATCATATATATATATATATATATATATATATATATATATATATATATATATATGTATATATATTCATTGTTATATATATAAGTTGTGAGTGTGAGTGTCCATATATATACATCTATGTATCTCTATATACATTTTCATGTGTGTGTGTGTGAACTTTATATATATGTTATGGTGTGTGTGGTGTGGTTTGTTTTGGTATTGGTTGTGTGTGAGTTTGAGTGAGAGTAGAGGAGAGTAGAGAGAAAAGACTTAGAGAGTGAGAAGAGAGGGTGTTAGAGAGGGATATAGAGAGTGATAGAGAGAGTGAAGGGGAGCTGCTGTCCTCAGGACAGCAGCAGGTCGAAAAGGAGCTGCTGCCCATGGCAGCAGCAGTCGGTTACTGTAGCAGCAGGTAGGGACTACTGCATTGCAGCAGTGTGAGGGAGCCACTAAATCATTCATCCAGCCATCTATTAATCCCCTCTATTCATATCACCATTCATTCACTATTCATTCAGCCACCCATAAACAATTCAGACCCAACCATTCATTAATCCAATCATCCATCCACCAGCAGCCTCCTATTAATCCCTTCATCCCTTCATCTATTCATCCAGTCATTCATACATCTGTTATCCCCCTTCATTCACCCAGCCATCCATCTATACATCCATATCACCATTCATCCACCATACATTCATTCATCTATCCATCCTTTCACCCATTCAGTCATTCATTTATTCATCCCTTCACCATTCATCCACCATACATTCATTCACACATCCATTTATTCATCCATTCTGTTTGCCATGAAATATAAAAGAGCAGAACAATTATTGAAGGACTGGACTTTTACTTCACGTTACAAACTCGCTTGTATAAAGAAAGCGTAGGGACGAAAGCCTAGGTACAGCAGTCTAAGTACAATTGTTTATTTTAGATTCTGGGGGGTGACGATAGAGGCTCGGGAAAGCGACGGCCGCTCTGCCTTACTCCTTGGACGATCGGTATGCAGCCTTGGCTCCAGAAGATTGCTCGGCGTTGAAGAAATGCTCTTTTTTTTCTCTCTCTGCTTTTTCTCTCCGGGTATTCTGGTGCCCTCTCTCTGATAAAAGTGCTCCTTTCTGTATGTATATGTCTCTCTCGCAAGGGAATGGCACTCTGCTATTTATAAGAATGGGGGGCCTCATTATGGTTCACAATGATTGCCCCTTAAAGTGGCGACGACCTATTGATCGATTAATCTGGGCCATTAATTTCGAGTCTAATAGATCTGGGCCATTTAATATAGATTGCACCAAATCCTATCAGTAATTAATGCTGATTAGAATAAATCTCCACGATGATGATCTGCTGATGTCTGCAAATCTGAATGAATAAATTTAATTCATTCTCCTGCCACGTGTCCCAGATTATTAGAATTTAAACCAATCTTTGATTATGGTAAATATGGGAAATTGATGGGCTTTATGACACGTATTCTGGGAGTCACCGAGCCGCATAAGGATTTAGCCGAATAAGGTTTTGCCACGTGTCAGGGCAGCCTAGGGAGTGGCCCCCGAATCTTCGAACCACATGATAATCTGGACCATACAATGGGTAGTGAGCCGCATGGAGATGATCCTTGTGAGCCGTATAGGGCTGATCCTTATGAGCCGCATAGGGCTGTGTCTACTTGAGCCGTATAGGGCTGTCTCGATCTAGGCCGCATAGGACAACTTCAGCCTGAGCCGCATAGGGGGGTGTCCGCTCGAGCCGTATATGGCTTTCCATGTGTCTAAGCTGCGTGGCATTTTCTGGATCTCGGGGGGATTATGTCAGAGATTTTCTTTGATTTCCTAGGATCCTGTCATTATGACAGTCATAACTGCCTCTTTAGTCAGGCCTGTCGCTTCGTCAGAGTGGTCAGCTGTCCAAGCAATTAATGTAGTACAGTACGGAGGGGAGAACTGTTTGCAAGCTACGTGCCTTCTATTCTTGAGCTGCACGGAGATCACAGAGCCGCATGGACTCGTTTGAGCCGCATAGGTCTTCTGAGCCGCATGGACTGTCTGAGCCGCATGGAGTTCCCTGGCCGCATGGATCTTTTCTTATTATTTTTCATGCTTCTACAAGACCCACTTCAAAGTTTTCAATTTGCAAAATTAAAATACTTTGAATAAGAAGCATGGCCGTGTGGAAGCTCTTTCTAGCCGCATAGATGTCTTAGCCGCACAGATGTCTCAGCCGTATGGATGGCTTAGCCACAGAGACTTTTGAACCGCAGGGGTATCTCAGCCGCATAGTTCTTTGCCACGTCATTATTTCCACGTATGGCAATCTTTTGTAATAAAAGTGATGTTGATTTACTGTCAGTCTTAAAGGCCACTTTTTGGTGCGGGATCCCAGGGGTTTTGGCCTTTATTTTAGGCGGCTTGCCTCGGTAACCGTTGGATCGGTCCTCATGTACGCACGGGAACTGAAACATTTTGCTCTTATTTATAAATAAAGATGGGTTCAGTCGGAGGGATTTCTTTGCTTCTTCTTTCGTTCCAACTATTGCTGTCTCATTTTTCTTCCCTCATTTCCTTTCTTCGATCGTTGGTCATGGCCCCCAAATCCTCTAAGGTCGCTTCTGCTGCTGCGAAGGGCAAGAAGGCGGCTTCCTCGTCAGCCGTCGTGCCCGAAGTGCACCCTGATGTCCGTCCTACCCTTAATGGTAAGGGTTGTATTTGGATACTTTGAATCCTAAGAATCCATGGCTCTGTTGCATATTTATGCACAAGCCTTCACCCAAGTTCGACTATAATAGAGCCGCATATGCTGTATGGACTGCATGACCCTCTCATATCCGAGCCGTATAGGAGATGTCCTATGTTTGAGCCGCATGAGAAGGATTTGAGTCTCTGGATATAAACCGCATGAAGTCGCCTTTGAACGGAGCCGCATAAGCTTCTGACAGACTGATCCGTATAGCATTTAGCGCCGCAAAAAGCTCTTCGGCTTAGAACCGCATATGTTCAATTGATCCGTATAAGCTATCGGACCAATGTTATATGGAATTCCTGATTGCTTTGGGCCGCATGAGGCTGTGTTTGCCGAACCACTTAAGCTCCCTTGGGGCCGTGCCACTTAGAATTAAACTTGAGCCGCATAGGGTTTTATTTGATCTAAGCCCCATAGGCTCGCAGGAACTTGAGTTCAGTAACCACTTTTTAATCCTGTTTCTTTTTGTCATTTTTCAGTGAACCTCCCAACCAACCCAGCATGAGAGCTTCTTGTGGGTTCAGCTCAGTTCGCCGTGGGCGTGCGGCTCGATGGCTTAATCCGACATATAGTGGATCAGCTTCCCACTAATGAACCTAGGGAGAGGGTGGCTATCATTAACAACCAGTCTTTCCACTTTCTTTGTTCCATGATGAATTCGAGGAAGCTGGACGGAGAATATCTGAAACCGGCTTTTCTCTTTGGGGATGCCTTTTCCATAAAGAACTTCCGATTGCTGGATGTTTTTGAGAACTGGGATTTTTCTGTAGACAGAGTGGAGATCTATATCCCCGAGATGGAGCAGCATTATCCCCTCTCGTGGTTTAACATGGTACCGTTGGGCAGGAAGATGGTGGGCTCCCTGACTCCCACCCGACCGGGAATGTTTGTGGGCAACATCTACTACAACAGACGTACGGGTTCAGCATGTGCGGGCAAGGATTCAATTAGTCAGAGTGTGATGGGGCTGCTCCTTGGTACTTTTGTAAACGTGACTGGTCCTAACTTTACTTTCATTCGAGCTGATACCTTTCTGAATCAGCTCGCTCGCAAGCGGTCTTATCCTGTGGGCAGGTTGTCGCTGCTGAATTGGATAAACCCCATTCCTACATGGGCCAATCTTACCTCATGGATCCTGAGGAAATATGGAGAATTTCTTCGGGAAATTGCCCTTTACTATGCCGTCCGGGACACCTGTTACGGGTTGCCTATTAACAAGCCTTTGTTCATGGCCCTTTTGGAGCTGTATAACCGACGTACGGGGACTTTCTTCGCGCCCGGGGGAGAGTTGGGACTTGCTCTCCATGAGATGCATGCTGTTTCTAAGCTGCCGTGGGGAGGCGAGGCCTTTGAAGTATATACCCCAACGAACGAGGAATTCGATGACCTGGATCGACGATTTCCTGGTTTCGTCGCTGTGTACCAAGAACTGCTGTGTCATCATAGCATCTGCCACCAGACTGCTATTAAGAAAGAAAATAGCTCTGAAGGGACTGCCCCCATACCACAACCTGGGTTACGTATCTTTTCAAGTTACATCCTTCCGTTCGGGTGTCGTCTCGAGGTCCTCAAACCCCGGAGGAGGTAAAGGACATGATGTTGAAGGTCAAAAAGTCGAGGTCCACCCGTGACAGGTTCGGGAGTCGTACCGACTCCCTCAGTTATTTCCACTACGGTACCCAGGAGATGTCTGACAAAGCACTCTTGGCCGAGTTTTTGATGATATGGCTACGAAATTGCGTAGTCTCGGGAGGGACGGGTTCTACTGAAAGGATCAGTCGTCACTTCATTCTCCCGGCGGTGAAGCTGGTTTTCAAAATCAGACTGGCCCTTCTTCCGGCCATGGTGTGTAGTATACACCACGGCCACCGTGCATTTTCGTCTAAGGTTATTGCTCATGAGACGATGCTGGGTTTTGAGCGGATAGAACTTCCATACCATTACCTCATGGGGTGGTTATTAATGCACTATCGGTCGTTGATGAGGCCAGGAACTGAGGAAGATGTTACTGCTGACGACGCCTTCCTCTTCCGATACCATCATCAGCCTTGGGAGCACGATACCATGCCGGACCGCCGGAGGGCGTTGGTGAGAGTTGACGGGCCTGAGTTCTTTGTCTCTCTTCCTTAATTTACCTTTAGAGAAGCGAGGGGAGTACATGTTGACGGCGTTGATCCTCTCCAACTTTTATCTGAGAAGATGCTTCTTTGGCTGCGCAACATCCGCCCTGCGCACCTGGTATATCGTTATCGAAATAACGTATACCTGGAGCCTTATCTGCCCAGTAGATTTTTCCGTCAATTCGGGTATAGTCAATTTTTCCTGGATTGTCCTAGCGCTTGCTTGAGCTTTGAGGGCAGTGTACTCGATGGCGTCCTGGCTTGGCATTATTATAATACGGTCTATACCCGGGCCAGCTTCTCGGTCCCCGATGCCAGGATGGCAGGGAATGTTTTGTACATAACGGCCCTTTATCATGTCACAGCAAACAAGCCTCCTGTCGACTTTGATATAAATACTAGCTTCATTGCTAGCACTGGTTTGGCTGAGAAGCCAGAGGGATCCAAGAAGAGGAAGAGGGGGGCGAACAGGGTTCCTACGCCGGAATCAGAGTCCACTATGGCGGACGAGGAGGATGATGAACAAGACGTCGATGACTCGTCGCATTCTTCGGACGAGGAAGTTAGGAATCAGACCCCTATTATGCCAGATGAAAGGGTGGCGGGTCAGCCGCCTACTTGGTCTGACGAGGTGGTGGTGGATCAACCATCTGCAGTGCCTGGCCCTTCGCGTAAGCGAAGCAGGCGCATGATTATCGCTGACGGACGAACCTACTCCACAAAGCACGCTGCGGTAAGACGTCACAGGCTGTTTATTGATGATGTTGACGTTGTTTCTGAGGTGATTTGAGTTTCAACTACTTTCTTTCTTCTCCTTCTATGTTATGGCCTAATCGTTTTTTCCTTTTTCTCTTTATTTGCGTCAGATGAGTTTGCTTCCCAGGACCCAATTGTCGAGGTTGATATGGTCCTGTCCTATTTGGTCAGTGATGTGTGTACTGCTATCATTGTTGCTGGAGTTCTTTCGGAGGTGGTCGAGGAGTCTCACCTTGCTAGGCCCTCAACTCAGGGGGATGGGGGTTTTACTGCGCCTGTCCCTGAGACATCTGAACTCCAACAGGATGACAATGTCCCGGCTGGCTCCCTTTTAGGGACGGTCGTGACCAAAAAACCAGTTGAATTCGGATCAGAAGCTGCGGGTGGGAAAACTACGCCGGCTGTGAACGAACCGTAGCCTCCATGCTCTTTCCCTGGTAATACAAGTCAAACCTTAACTTGTGAATAAGCCTATTTACTTTGCCATCCTATCTGTCGATTAATGGTTGCTTTGGATGCTCAGATCCCAACCCTTTATTGCCGACGACGGACATTGCTGGGGTGGACCCTACCGGAGGAGATCTAACGGAAGCACACGTGCCTCCTCCTTGTATTGAGGGGCCTCCATCTGGGTCGAGTTCGGAAGCCCAGGTAGCAGTACAGATGGGACAAGGGACGATGCTTCCTGCGCCCTCTTCTGCGAATATAGTTTCGGGGGTTAACCTTTCCGCCTTGCCGAGCATCCAGGCCCTTCGGGCGGCGGAAGAGGAGCTAGCCGCTATTCAAGCATCTTTCCGTACGGAATTTGCTTCCTTGGTGGCGGGGGCGGCAACTTCTGAGGCTACTCCTTCGGTTCTGCCTGCCACACTCCCTTTGACGCCGTCCTCTACAGAGGTTTTGGATGAAGTGTCCCGGGATGTGGTCGACAGTTTCCACCGCCACCTGAAAAGGGGGATCAAGGCAGTTGTGGAAAGGGGGACTCCCTTTACTCTGGCCCGTCAATACACTGGTGGCCAGATCAATATCCTTAGGACACTCCCTGGTGGAGGGGAACTGGCTGCGCTCCTGAAGCCTAAATTGTTAGAGGCTGATCGTCTCGTGGCCCAATTTTGCAGGCTGCAGCAAGCTGATTTACCTGCGGCGATAAGCCAAGAGCGCAATTTCCTTGTTACCGCGGTAGAAAAGGTGATGATTGCCCGAGAGTCGCTCAAGCCGGCTATATTAAAGGACCGCCGGGATCTGACTCGGTCGTACGATGGAGCCATCGAACTGAAGACTGTACGACTCGAGAAGCGGATGCCTCCCGTAGGGTAACCGACACCCGGGAACAGATCCTAGAGCTCCAAAGAAAGCTGGCCTTTCTGGAGTTCGAGCTCGAGGCTGCTCGTACTGAAAAAGAGATTGCCATTCAGGAGGCTGACAAGTTTAGTAGGGCTTCAGCCAATCTAGAACTTGCCCTGAAGAAGATAGAGGACGACTGGCAGGCGTATATGTATTTGAATGAGGCAGAGCAATTGTCCTAAGAGGCCGAGCGTCGAGCTAAATGGAGGCTTGAGCGGGGGACGGCATTGGTGAAAAACTGGCTCCTGGAGTTGTGTAATGCTGAGCTATAGTCAGTCTTTTCTCCTTTTGTTTCCTTTCTTTTCTTTTTCCCTTTTTTCTGAGAGGGACGTGGTCCCAAAACATGTAATACTTTTTTCTTTCTTCAAATAAAGAGTACTTTCCATTCTACCCTTTATTCGTATTGCTTGTTGTGCCTGTGATATGATGGTGGTGTTTGCCCCGCACGAGGGACTTGTTTGTGGACTCATCATCCATGGCATACCTTGGTTTTAGGTACGGATAACAATTTTGGTTAGGATACCTGGAGCAGCCATGGCAAAGTAGTCGTGGGTGCTCTCGGTATCGGGGAAAAAGAATGCCGTAGAGCGGCTGGGCTCCCGGGGCATGATGAGATGGTGGGCTTATGCTAAGAAACTTAGCTGAGGATATTCGTGGGCCTATTATCCTTGGCGTACCACTACTTAGGATACGGATAATAGGATGAAGGGGAACCAACATAATTACTCAGAGGTTATAAGGACATGGCTAGTATGAGGGTTTTGTCGTGGAGTCTTCCTACTCAGAGGTAATAAGGACATGGTACTAGTGGACTCAATGGATGATATTTGTGGTCAACAGAGGACATTTGTGTTCAAGAAAGGACATTTTTGGTCAACAGAGAACATTTGTGGTCAACAGAGGACATTTGCGGACCTATTATCCTTGTCGTACTCCGGTTGTAGGTACAGATAATAGGTTGAAAGGGAATCGACATACTTGCTCAGAGGTAATGAGGACATGGCAAGTATGAAGGTTTCTTCTACGGAGCCTTCCCACTCATAGATAATGAGGACATGGCAGGAGTGGGCTCAATAAAGAGGGGGTATATAGAACGACTCAGAGGTAATGAGGACATAGAAGTTCTATGTAGAGGGTGATTTGTTTTTGGTGGAGGTGAAACGAGTCAGAGGTAATGAGGACATGGCCGTTTTGGAAATTTGTGGATCGCTTACCCTTTTTGTGCACTAGGAGTACGGGTATTAGATCATGAGGGAGGATCTCTTCCAGGAAGAAAGTTCAGAGGTATGATCATACATGACTTACTATCTGAAAGAGTGACCGGGATGTGAGTTCAGCGGCACCAGCGGGTACATGACTCAATATTATGAAAGTGTGAGTTCAGTGGTACCAGCGGGTACATGACTCGATAATCTGGAAAATTGTGAGGGTGAGTTCAGCGGCACAAGAGGGTACATGACTCGAAAATCTGGAGAATGATGAGTGTGAGTTCAGCGGTACCAGCGGGTACATAACTCAAAAATCTGGAAAATTATGGGGTGAGTTCAGCGGTACCAGCGGGTACATGACTCAAAAATCTAGAAAATTGTCGTTGAGACATAATATTTCTTCAGGAACTTGCCATTGACGGGCAACATGAGCAAATCCTCGTTTTGCTTGGCGAGGCAGTAAGTACCGTTGGAGAATACAGCCTCGATGATAAATGGACCTTCCCATTTTGGCTGGAACTTATCGGCGATCTTGTGAGTCATGACCATCGGCCTCCGGACTGCCAGAACAAGATCGCCCACTTAGAATGTTCTGATTTTAACCTTTTTGTTGAAGGCTCCAGAGATGCGTGCTTGGTATAGTTCGATCCTTTGCTGAGCTAGGAGGCGCTTTTCATCTAAGGCCTCCAACTCTTATAGTCGGCGTCGGTAGTTATCATCCGTCGTCAATTGATGAGTGAGGGCGACACGGAGTGAGGGTATTTGAGTCTCCAATAGAAGAACTGCTTCACTCCCGTACACCAGAAAGAATGGTGTGTTCCCGGTAGCTGTTCGGACTGTAGTACGGTACGCCCATAAACATTCACCGACCTTCTCGTTCCAGTCACGATTGTTGGAAGATACGAACTTCTTGAGTAACTTGATGATGGTTTTGTTGAATGCTTCTGCTAACCCATTCGCTGCTGGGTTGTATGGCGTCGAAGCAATATTCTGGATGCGGTGCTTGTCGCATAATCGATAAAAGACGTGGCTTGCAAACTGCGGACCGTTATCGTAGATTATCCTTCGGGGCAGTCCAAAGCGATAGATGACGTGATGCTTGAGGAAGCTGATCACGTTTGAGGTTTTGACTTCTGTAAGTGATACAGCTTCTGCCCATTTGGAGAAGTAGTCCGTGATCGCAAGTATAAAGCGATGTCCTCGGGAGGAAGGTGGGGTAATTGGACCGATAATGTCCATTCCCCATGCTTCGAAGGGCCAGGATGCCACTGTTGGATGTAGAAATTCGGATGGCTGGTGAATGAAGTCCGCGTAGACTTGGCAGGCTTTGCATTTTCTCGTATAGTCTATCGCATCTGCCACCATCGTGGGCCAGTAGTAGCCCATTCGGCGGAGACGGTCTTACAATTTAGGGCCAGGCTGATGGGCCCCGCAGACACCGTCATGAGCTTCTCGTACGGCTTCTTTGGCTTCTGCGTTCGACAGACATCAAAGTAATACTCTATCATAGGATCGGCGATACAGCATTTTTGTCTCTGTATCGTAAAAGAATATGAGAGAACACCGTCTGATGGAGGTGGCTTCCTTCGGGTTCTCGGGCAGGATGTCGTAGACGACGAAGTCAATGAATGGTTGTCTCCAATCTGGGACATCATCGATCGTCTGAGCAGAATAACTTGCCACGAATTGAACGTTGTTCTTGGGGCAGACCAGTTCGTGGCCTATCACATCTACCGATTGATGAGTATGCTTTGGCACTGCTAAGGAGGCGGCCAGACCTACTAAGGCATCGGCTTCGATATTTCGGAGTCTGGAAACATGCTCGATGAAGAACCCCTTGAACGACGAGATGATGTCGATCGCTATCTGGTGATAGGGGATCATATCTTCATGGCGAACTTCATATGAGCCCCGGATCTGATTGACGATTAACTGAGAATCGTCGTATGCTTCAAGATATTCTACCCCCAGCTCTCTTGCAAGTTGGAGGCCAATGACCAAAGCGTTGTACTCGGCCACATTGTTAGAGCAGGGTTCTGTGAGAGAGTAAGCGCGGTTAATCACCAATCCGGAAGTAGAAACCAGTACCACCCCGACTCCGACGACGATGTTGCCTTTGGGTCCAGTTCACAAAGCGCCGTCGAAGAACATTCTCCATATATCATTGTAAGAGGTTGCATGCGAGTCGACGACCTCATCTGGGATTTCTTCGTATATTCTGGATGACTCCGAACCCGGGTGGGCTGCCAAAAAGTCTGCCAGGGCTTGACCTTTAACAGCCTTTTGTGGGACGAAGATCATATAATAAGGGACAGCAATATTGCCCATGTAGCGAGGCGAGAGCTGAGTGCCCCTGGTTTAGTCATGAGGACTCTGAGAGGGTTGACTCGTGAGATCACATGTATCGTTTGTCTAGTGACATAGTGCCGCGTCATCTGAATGGCGAACACTAGGGCAAGGCATTCCTTCTCCACAGCGGTGTATCGATGCTCTGGCCCAATCATCATTCAGCTGAGGTAATATATGGCTTGTTCATGGCCTGCTTCGTTATTTTGTGACAGCAGGGCTCTAAGGGAATGCTCTATTGCTCGTACGTAGAGCAGGAATGATTTTCCAGCAACCGGGGCCACCAGGACTGGAGGGTTTGACAAGTATTCTTTGATATTGTCGAAGGCCCGCTGACATTCTTCATCCCAAACGAACGAGATGCCTTTCTTCATGAGGTGGGTGAATGGTCGGCATCGCCCGGAGAGGTTAGAAATGAACCTCCTAATGTAAGCTAGCCTCCCTTGGAGGCCTATGAGTTCGCAAAGATTTCTCGGAGGACCCATCTCCATGATTGCCTTTGTCATCTCAGGGTCTACATGGATACCCTGGGCGGTGATGATGAAGCCTAAGAACTTTCCGCTGGATACGCCCAGGAAGGACTTCGTAGGGTTCATTTTCAAATTGTGCGCTCGCATCAGGTCGAATACCGTCCTCAGATCATGCAGATGGTCTCCCTTATAGCGACTCTTGACGGCGATGTCGTCAACATAGCACTCCACCGTCTTGCGTAAGTGGTCTTTGAAGATGATGCTCATGGCTCTTTGATATGTGGCGCCAGCATTCTTTAAACCAAAAGGCATAACTGTGTAGCAGTATGTGCCAATCGGTGTTCGAAATGATGTTTGTTTTTCGTCGTCATGAGACATCTTGATTTGGTTGTACCCCGAGAAGCCATCCATGAATGACATACGTTCGAAGCCGCATGTGTTGTCAATCATGATGTATGTGATAGGGAGGGGGAATTCATCTTTGGGACATGCCTCGTTCAGATTGCGGAAGTCGATACAGATTCGAATCTTCCCATTCTTCTTGAGGACCGGTACTATGTTGGCGACCTAATCCGGATGTTGTTCCTCACGAATGAAGCCGTTGGCTATTAGTTTGTTGGCTTCGGCTTCAATCGTATCCATGATGCCTGGGCGGAATGTGGTTGGTTCGCTAGAAGTTCCAGGCCTTGTATCGGGGTGACGACCCTTCTTAGGAAGGCGTATCGTCATTGGCTTGTCGGAGGGATTGAGCTTCTCTGTTGAGGGTCAATTGAGGGTCTTGGCATTTGGCCGGACCTTGGCAGCCGGATTATCATCTGCTCTTCTTGTGCCGAGAGGCTGATTGCGTCCTTACGCAGAGTGGCGGTAATGGGTGCAGACTTGCCAGATTTGCGAGCTTGGAGGTGGATCATCAGAGGTTCTTCGGATCCTTTGGCTATCTCGGTACGAGCTTGTACATCTCCTTCACCAAGGTACTTTTTCGACTTTTCGTACAGGCAGGAGTCTGAGTAGTAGGATTCGACCCCTTTGAAGGGATCGATATCAGCAAATTCTGTCCTCACGAAGCTGTGTTTGTCGACATATTTAAAGCACTGGTGCAGCGTGAAAGGCACGATCATATAATCGTATATCCAAGGGCGCCCCAAGAGGATGTTGTAAGAAGCGTCTGCATCTATGACGTAGCAGGTGACTTCTGATTGGAGATCGCCAATTTGACACTTCAGACGAATCTTCCCAGCTGGGTAGCTCCTGCTCGAATTGAAACCGCTGATGGCGGTGCTTGTAGGCGTCAGGCGATGCATTGGGATGCGGAGATGATGTAGCAAACCCTTCGGGATAATGCTTATGGAAGAGCCAGGATTAATGTGCATCCGATCCACCCTTACGTCGCCGATATATCCAGTGTAGTATAGCGGGCGATCATGCAGGTTGGTTTTGATGAGCATGTCCTGTGGAGTGAAGGCAATGTTGGGCATTGCTCCCGTGCAGGAGCTGTCTTGGAGATCTGCAGGCGGACTCTCTCCCGTGCGGTTGACCTGAGCTAGGTACGCGTCGGTATTTTGGAGTGCATCGCTCAAAGCCGCGCGAACATCCTTTGGGAGTATCAGAAGCTCGTATAATGACAACTTGGCCGGTGTATTGGCCAATTCTGCCAAGATGTCAAAGTTGTAGGGCTTCTCCAGCCCTTGTGCTGCCTCTTTTCGGAGGGATTTGTCAAAGCGAGTCTCCCTCGGCCTAGGCTTGTCGGTCGTCGGAGGCTGAGCCGGTCCCGGAGCATCAGTTGTAGTGGGTTGATGATCTTCAGCTGGATTGTCAACCACAGGTTGGGATTGCGCCCCAGATCGCGTGACGACGGCTGTAGCTTCTTCGATGTCTGCCGAGATTGTGTGGCAGGTTCTGACTTTTCTACTTTTCTTCTTGCAGGTAGAAGACGATACGGGCCGAGTCACTTCTGATACCAAATCTGGATGGATCCACATGACCTTCCCTCGTGATGTGGTGAGGGACACTAGACCAGCGGCCTGATCTCAGGGAGGTGGAAGATTAGCAATCTCCATTATTGCCAGAGGGATGGGGACCACCCCGTCTTGAGTTTCCGTCGGAGAGAAGCTGCCGAATTGTACTGACACTATATTGGCTGCCACCGTTACCTCTTCGAAATTGATGGCCAGTGCGTTCGAATCGATGAGATTCTGGATGTACCATTTTAGCTGGTAGTAGTCGTGTATAGCATGGTGGACGTAGCGATGATAATGGCAGTACTTTGGGTTCTCTATCTCTGCCGACCGTGGTTCCCGTCTTGGTGGAGGAAGCTGAATTCTGTCTCCTTGTATGAGCATGTCCAGGATGGGCTTGACGTGACCGTCTTCGAAGGAGTAGGTGATTTGCGGCCACTGTTTGTCTGTCGGCTTTGGCTCAGGTTTCTGTGCTGTGTCGGCCACCATAGCCTGCTTACCCCTGCTGTCTCGATTGTTGGAGGGGCTACCCCCATTGTCGTTGTTAGGATGCTTGCCCTTGTTCTCTCCGTCCGAGATGTGCAGTCCCAATTGGCGAGCCTTCTTCAATCATTCTTCGGCGCTTGTGGCACTGATGATGAACGTCTTTCAGTCCTTGAATTGACTTTCGCCCATCCAGAGACTAATTGTTGGGAGCAATCTCTTTTGGCAGATCTCAATCAAGGAGGAATCCGGATTTCTAGATGGCAGCTTCATTGCGGTTTGGCGAAATCGCTCGATATAGTTTCTTGTCAGCTCTTTCTCTCTTTGGATGACGTCCATGAGGGTGGACATTGTGATATCCTGCCCTACTTCGTAGAATCTCTCCAAGAACATGCACTTAAAGCCGGCAAAGGAGTGGATGCAGTTGTCTGGCAGGTTACGGTACCAGTCGAAGGCGACCCCTTCCAATGCCCTGATGAATAATCGTGTGAGAATAGCATCGTCATGGGGCAGATGGTCGGTGGTGACCTCAAAGTAAGTGATGTACCGACTTGCTGAGGTCTTGCCATCATAAGGATTGATATTGAATGGCTTATATCTTGGCGGGAAGGGGACATCCCTCCATGCAGCAGGGTATGGTTGCCGTATTCTGAGGTCTTGAGAATTTTTTCGAGCGTAAAACATGGCTCGGAGCTCCTGGACCTCTCTTCTTGCTTCGCGGGCCTCGTCCACGGCAGTGGGGGCCGTTGTTTCGGGAGAATCGTTTCCCGGGTTCGGTGCTGCCGAATTCGAGTCCGCATTGACCGCAGGTCCCGCGCTTGTTTGGCCAGGCGTCCCCCCTTTCAGAGTTGGAAGGGCCGCTTTGATCTCGTCCACAGATTTGACCAAGGCAAGCAAGATGGCTTCGAGCGTGTCGATGCGTTGGCGATCACTGGAGCCTCCTTGGCTGCTGTCTGTCATAAATACCGTCTTCACATGTGGAGTGATAGACGAAGCGGTGGAGGGAGCGCCCTCCGAATCGTACCCCTGTAGTGAGAAGTCATCGGGGTATGTGGGTATGTTCTCTTCTGATTCGGACTCGGAAGGAACAGTACCCCCAGTCTCCGAGTTCGCCTCGTCTTGGGAGTTGTGGACGTCCTTGGGGACGTCGGGGTTTGCTGTATCTGATGGAAGAGTTGTCTCCCCCGGCTCGTCTTCTTGGAACATTGGATTGCTGTGGAGGCTCGGAGGGGTGCTACCCCCAGTCCCAGCAACCCCCTGCGTCGTGGACGACGAATCTCCTACTGTAGCAGATTTCGTCTTGGAATGGGTACCTTAGAAAACTCCGGTGGTAGGCACCCGCTTAGACGACAGTCTTTTATTCATAGTGGTTGATATCTTTGGGCTAGGGGCGCTGGTCTTCTTCTCCTTCCCATCGGCGGGGACTGTTCGAGCAGAGTTGCAGGAGACGACAAAAAGTTCGTCGTCTTCTGAAGATGACAGTTGCAGTCTTTGAAAGACAGACTGCCGGTCTTCTGGCACCGTCGCGCTGTTGTAGCAGCAGTTAATGATGACTTGGGTGTAGTGACGTCTGTGGGAGGACTCTTTGCACCCCGATGCATCTTCTCTTTCCTTGCGTTTGTGGAGGATGGCCTCACGCAAGTCAGATGGGTCTGGACCGACCATGTTTGCTTCCGGGATTTTGGAAGACTTTTGCGAACCTCTCTGTCCGTCTGCCGCCGGGGGCTGGACTCGAGTGGTTCTGTACAACTTCCCATCCGAGGCCTATGTAACAGTATGCGGAACGCTCGGATGGTCAGAGGTCAGATCAGCGGACCGAACTCGCCAGGCTCGCGCTGCTTTAGACTTCTTCGCTCTAGTGCGTAAGGGCACATAGTAGGAAGAGTCTAAGTGATACTGGAGAGAGTCAGACATATCTTCTTGGAAGCACAAGAGATTAGGACCATACGAGAGGCGGTCGAAGACAGAGCCGCGCGGAGTAGGCGTCATGCGGCTGTCATCGGTAGTCCGTATGCGGCTGGCAGACGTAGCCGCATAGGCTTTCTTCATACGACTGGGAGTCTCAGCCGCATGAGTCTTCTTTATGCGGCTGGATGATCTGGTCGCATGAATTTTTTTCATGCAGCTGGTAGATCCACTCGCATGAGCCTCCTGCATGTGGTTGGCAGATTTGGCCGCAGAAGTGCTCGGCTTCTTTTCGGGGCGCATAGAGTCTCTCTTTGTCCCTGCAAGTCCAGCATCGTAGTGCTTTCCTCTGCCGGACTTGGGGACAGCAGAGTTCTCTACGGCTCAAAGTAGAGCCGTATGAGAATCGCCTTCGCCGTCTTGGGTAGCAGAGAGTACCCCGTCCAAAGCTTGTGGAGAAGCAAATGATTTTGGCCTCCACTCGCAGCGAGCTTTCTTTGTGCGGGTTCGCTTCTGGATCGGGCTGGCACTTCCTTCAGAGAGCATCTCTTCAAACGCCTGTTGGTCGAAACGGACGACCATCTTCTGTTGTGTGGAGCCAAGCTTGGCTACATCCGACTGCGTTACCAACTCCTCAGCCGTGGAGAAGTTTATCCCCAGCAGAGTCGCCATCGTGTTTGCCATGAAATATAAAAGAGCAGAACAATTATCGGAGGACTGGACTTTTACTTCACGTTACAAACTCGCTTGTACAAAGAAAGCCTAGGGACGAAAGCCTAGGTACAACAGTCTAAGTATAATTGTTTATTTTAGATTCTGGCAGGTGACAATAGAGGCTCGGGAAAGCGATGACACTCTGCCGTACTCCTTGGACGATCGGTATGCAGCCTTGGCTCCAGAAGATTGCTCGGCGTTGAAGAAATGCTCTCTTTTCTCTCTCTCTCTGCTTTTTCTCTCCAAGTATTCTGGTGCTCTTTCTCTGATAAAAGTGCTCCTTTCTGTATGTATATGTCTCTCTCGCAAGGAAATGGCACCCTGCTATTTATAAGAATGGGGGGGCCTCATTAGGGTTCACAATGATTGCCCCTTAAAGTGGCGGCGACCTGTTGGTCGATTAATCTGGGCCATTAATTTCGAGTGTAATGGATCTGGGCCATTTATTGTAGATTGTACCAAATCCTATCAGTAATTAATGCTGATTAGAATAAATCTCCACGATGATGATCTGCTGATGTCTGCAAATCTGAATGAATAAATTTAATTCATTCTCCTGCCACGTGTCCCAGATTATTGGGATTTGACCTAATCTTTGATTGTGGTAAATCTGGGAAATTGATTGGCTTTATGACACGTGTTCTGGGAGTCACCGAGCCGCATAAGGATTGAGCCGCATAATGTTTGGCCACGTGTCAGGGTAGCTTGGGGAGTAGACCCCGAATCTTCGAACCACGTAATAATCTGGACCATACAATGGGTAGTGAGCCGCATAGAGATGATCCTTGTGAGCCGCATAGGGATGATCCTTGTGAGCCGCATAGGGTTGTGTCTGCTTGAGCCGCATAGGGCTGTCTCGATCTGGGGCATAGGACAACTTCAGCCTGAGCCGTATAGGGGGTCTCCGCTCGAGCCACATATGGCTGTCCACGTGTTTAGGCTGCGTGGCATTTTTTGGATCTCGGGGGGGTTGTGTCAGATATTTTCTTTGATTTCCTAGGATCCTGTCATTATGACAGAGTCATAATTGTCTCTTTATGGCAGGCCTGTCGCTTCGTCAGAGTGGTCAGCTGTCCAAGCAATTAATGCAGTACATTGCGGAGGGGAGAACTGTTTGCAAGCCACGTGCCTTCTATTCTTGAGCCGCACGGAGATCACAGAGCCGCATGGACTCGTTTGAGCCGCATAGGTCTTCTGAGCCGCATGGGCTGTCTGAGCCGCATGGAGTTCCCTGGCTGCATGGATCTTTTCTTATTATTTTCCATGCTTCTACACATTCCTCCCAAGTCATTCACCCATTCATCCATTATTCACTCATTCATCCATCTATTCATCCATTCATACACCCATTCATTCACAAATTTAGTCACACATTCCTCCAATCCATTTCAGTCCCTTAACCCCTTTGTGATATGTGTATGTGTGTGTGAGTGCCTATAATAGGTTTAAATAGGAGGATAATATGTTAGAGGATATTGCTAGATAGGATAATTGGTTAGTAAGGCATGTTAGATGTTCGTTCATAGGTTAGTTCCTATAATAGTGTTAGCCTATATATTAGAGTTAGATTTAGAAGTTAGTGTTGGTTAGAAGTTAGATGGAGAGTAAGTATTATAGAGAGTTAGAATGTTAGAAGTTATAAGGTAATAGATATAGCTAGTTAAGGTAATTAGCTAACTATAAGGTATGTGATTTAAGGTTTAAGATATAAGTAGAATTGGGTTCCCTTGGTTGGAAATGGTCAGAAATAGTGCTCCTAGACTAGTTTTGACCTCGGTTGACCATTTTGACCAAAAGTCAACAAAAGTCAATCGAAAGTCAAACTTAGCCTAAAAGTGACAAGAATTGACCCGAAACTAAACCAGAGTTGACCAGTTGACCAAAAGTCAACTGTAAGTCAACCTTTGACCCAGGATGATCTAGTTTGACTTGGATTGACTTCCTGTGACCTAGTATGACCTAGTTTTCCTTTCATTATTAAATCCTGTTTTGACTTATAGTATCTCATCTTTAGGTCTGTGATTACTCTGAGCATCATTTCACCTTATCAGCTCAGGACCACAGGCGAGTACATTCACTGATAGTTTTTATTGTCTTAATTTCTGCTATATCCGATTCAGTTGTAGTTCTTACTTGATTTCCAGACACGATAGTTCACGAAAGTATATGTAGGATCATGACAAGAGATGTTGTTCACAGACTTTCTTGGTATATTGGTATATTTCCTGTCTTGTTCCCTGTACTTGTATAGACACCGATTCCTAAGGGGACTTGCTACCCTCTTATGGAATCCCATATCATGGCGTGTCATGTCCGAATCCATTATACTATTCGGAGATGGGGAGTTATCAGTGGTTGTGTGATCAAAATCCCTACTTGTTCTACACACTTGTACTTGTTACTTGTTCATAGCTATACCCTCACTCACGACGGGTAAAGCCTGATCCTACTTGTTCATAGCCTTCCATGGTGGCCGGTCTGATCCTACTCCGTTGTATACTTGTTCATAACCGGTTAGATAGAAAGCCTGATCATGATTCCCAAGCCAATCACATAACGCTCTAATAATTCAAGGCACATTTTATATTTATTTTATCGTGTCATATATCATGCTCAGTTCTACATTAAGTACTTTTTCTCACCATGCTATGATATTCATTACTCACATGTTCTACATGCTCTTATGCTAAACCTTGATTAGAGGCTAAGTTCTGTTCGGGAGAAAGATTACAACCCCGGTCCTTGTTTGGTTTACGGGTTGTAACTCGGCTTTCGAATAGCTCCCAAGTCATCCGATATCTTTGTCTTGTATTTTATTATAATTGTCTCTTATAGAATTTGTCAATTCATATGGAACTGTTGTTAGTGTTTGTACTTGCTCATTTTCCTGACAGGATACCGTTGATATATTACAGATGATTCTGAGGCAAACTGCTCGACCTACTATGGGGTCGAAATAGATGGATACTTAGTCCAGGACTGTGGCCTGATAGTTGAGTCACTAGACTTTGTACACCCAGAGTAGTATAGCTTAGTTAGGTTTGCTTGGACTGCGATCCAGCTAGTGCTATCAGACTGTAGTATTCTATATTATATTTTGTGACTCTGTGTTGTTGTTTATATCTCTGGGCTTGTGTTGGATCTTGAACTTATTTCCTATTTTCACTTCTATCATATTTCCATTTCGTGCTATCTACCTTAGTTTTATCTTGTGATTTACTTATGCCATATTATATTCCTCCGTACGGAGATAACAGGTACCTTTATACTGTTTTAGTTGTAGTATTTACAGATGACCTATACAGCGTTCTACCGTCGATTTTGCGGCGTAGGCTGGACGTACCCACATGCTCGTACCCCTAATCAGGGTGCGGATCGTGACATCATGTGATTAATTACAAATGCAAAGTGAAGGGAACAACTGATGATACTACACACGAAAAACCCTTTATTGGCATATAAGTGCTAGTATAGTCATTAACTGCTGCTGTACAAAATCAGCAGTAGTCCTAAAAAGACAGTTCGTGTTTCAACGGCTACAGTCCACCACATCCGACCGACGTGTCTTGGCAAAAGGAAATAATCAGACGACGAGAAGGAGCCACTCTTCGCCTCGTGCCATGCTATAGTGAGTTTTCCTCTAGATAGAAGGAAGTCTAACACTTTGGTAAACACGCCAAAGAACTAAATCAAGAACAATAAGTTGGATGTGCCCAATACCAGGGTGTTCCAGAGAACCCGTTCCAAATCCAAACTCTTGTCCGAAGCCTCAAAAGCTGGGAGTAGACCGTGCCCCGTTCCTGTTGCTGTCTTAATTGGGAGTACCGATCCTCAACATATCCAAAATGCAAGGGGTAGCCAACTTCCGGTACTGCACCATAACCCTACATTCCAAACGGACAGTGATTCCCCTAGAACCAAAGGGAAAAATGCCGGGGTATCCATCTCCAACATGCTCCTGAAGCCTCAAAGACCGAGGACGATCGAACGCCAATTTCTATGATTACTTCCAGATGATTTCGTATACTGCCGATAATGAAGCGTGGGAGTCAGGGATGGAAAGTAAGCAATCAGCTCGTACCCATGTCATGCCGTCACACATGACGAGTGATGAACAAAGATCCCAGGACAGCCGATGCTTCAAGATGCTCGAGGAAATAATGTATACTATGAATGCTAGCCTGGTACTCTTAACGAAGACGGTTGCTGAGTTGAAGGCGACCCAAACCTCGTCACAACCACAGGTTATGGCTCTGAAACCAGGAAACAATAGGGAATCCAATGACTCTAATCACCCGACCGTAAGTCATTATGTGGTGCTACCGTTTGTAGCTAGTAATCATACCATGCCGCAAGCATCTATGCCAACAGTGTCGAAAGAAGTTTTTGCAGTCATCCAAGATCTCCGAGCCAGAGTTGACGCCAAAGATAAACAAGAATCTCGACGGAAGCTGGGGCTTAGTCAACCTTTTCCAGTTGAATGAAATAAGGTGGCCTATCCTCCTAAGTACAAACCTCTGACCATCACTTTCTTTGATGGGGGGGATCTCCTTGTCAACACCTGAATCATTTCGACACCATGACAGGGCATCTACTAAAAGATGACGCTCTCCTTGTAAATCTTTTTATTGGAGCCCTGAGGGGAGTTGCCTACGAATGGTTCTGCAGCCTGCCAGACAATTGTGTGTCGACCTTCGATGCCCTTCAGCATCTGTTCCTATCTCGATTTTATGAGCCGGTAACAGACATAACAATGTCCACTTTGTTGGATACCACATAGAAGGATAAGGAATCTGCTCGGGACTACATAGAACGGTTCCAACAAGCTGCACTAAGACTACCACCCGGTGTTCCTGAATCAGTCTTGAAGGACACCTGTCGGAAAGGCTTATTACCTATGACAAAACTCTGGACGGGTTTCTCCGGTTATACAGACTGGGCCGCGTTCATTATCAATGCCAAGGATACCAAAAGGAAAGCTAAGGAGGCTCATTTATTGGGAATGAGTTTTCCTACTGAGAAAGGCAGAAGGTCGTCGGGGCTTCCATCAATAAGGATCGGGAGTCCAAAGCAAAGCAGGTCATGGATGCAAGCCTCATTTGGGGTACATCTCCTGCTCAGAAGCCTGAGTGACCCCCGATACAAAAGGAAGACTATTCTTTCAAAGATGAGGATGCGCTGCAGCTACTCAATATACTCTTCAAGGGTGAAAAGCTCCAAATTTCACCTCTTAGGCATCCTGATGAGGTAGACAAG
This sequence comes from Iris pallida, assembly GCA_029216955.1. NCBI lineage: Eukaryota > Viridiplantae > Streptophyta > Magnoliopsida > Asparagales > Iridaceae > Iris > Iris pallida. The sequence continues at coordinate 3,398,762 of JANAVB010028395.1, forward strand.
GTGGATGATCTCAAGTATTTCTATTATCATCGGTACGTCTACCACGCGACTCGATATTGCTACATCCTAAAAAATCACATACATAGGCTAGTCGATGCTAACGTCCTTTCATTAGAATTTGAAGAGAAAGTGGTCTCTACCAACATGGTGACCCTCCAATTTGATAATTTCCTGCCAACGGAGGCACAAGATGGGGTCATCCTAATCCCGAAAACAACTATAGAGGTCATTAACCTCCTAGCTGCTCAAACATCGGGGCTAGTACCCATCAAAATACCTCGAGGAAAGGTCATGCGGATGCACCCGAACCTTATTGACGATCTGACCCGGCCTGTCGTACGTCCTGTCGGCAAGATCAAAGGAAAGTAAGTCAAATCCTGCAATACGATCTCTTTCGTACCCAATAAAGAGAGGGAGGAAGCGACCAGGACTGGTCTAGATTACTCACGTAACTATGACCAAGCCCTTAGAAAAGAGGCGTCGCTGGCTTCGGCGTCAGCAAATCCCAGCTCATCCAAGCCTGACTCATCCCAATAGCCAACAATGGATAAGCAAACACAGAAAATGGGCATTTTGACAAACCCTTCAGGAAAGAAACCGTAATGGGGCTCGATAGGCCCTATAACTTTGACATCCTGGCTTAACTAGCCAATACTCCGGTCATGCTATCATTGTTCGAGCTCCTTTGCCTCTCCAGGAAGACTCGAGAGGCTCTCTGTGAGGCATTACCGTATGCTGAGTCCTACTTAGGACAAATACAGCAGTCAGAAGAAGATCCTGCTGCGTCTCCTCAGTGTCACAATGTGATAGAGACCATGCCAAGCATCACATTCTCGTAGAAGGACATGTTGTTGAAGAACAATAGGCACGCCGGATCCTTGTATTGTAAAGGATATGTCTATAACTTTATGTTTTCAAAAAATGAGGGTAAATTTGTAATTTTTATATTCTAATATTTTTGTCAATATTTATTTATTAATATTGTATTTTGGGGATTAGTTTAGCCGGGTTTGAGTTTCATCTAGTTTTGACTTATGTTAGTGACCCAGGTAGTTTGACTCTAGTCGGGACCCGAAGATTAGTTAGACATGGCCCACAAACTCAACTTATTAGACTAGTGCATTTGGACTAAACCCA